>SEYY01019115.1:280000-302500 GCA_009176605.1 Armadillidium nasatum | reverse complement strand
TATATTTATAAAAAGTCTAAAGACATGATCTTAAGTTTTCTTAGTAATGCCAAAGCCAAAGCCTAAGGCCAAGTTATATAGTGTATTCCTGAATACTTTACTGATTTTTAACAATTGTAAGTTTTATACATTTGCAGTTTCAATTTTTTTAATTCTGTTTACCTCTGCTTTTTATGCTATTATTAGCCATTAGATTCAAAAACTTATTAGAATGTTACAAAAAATTCCTGCAACTGGGTGTAATGTGATGCGATTAAACAAAAGACCTATTAACTATTATTTGATATTTAAGCCACCTATACGAATATGTAAATTTCCTGATTTTTTTTACTTAAAAGTAGTTTAAACTACGTACATTATAAGAGCCAATGGCCTGTCGTCCTCGTCGCCTAGGACAAGAAGCAGCCAAGGCTATACAGCATATGTTTTTTTAAAATAAAGATAGCAAAGTGTCACCTGAAGTATTATTTGACAAGTGTTAATAAAAATCACTTGGGGTACCGTCCGTGTGTGTGTAAATGTTTTAATTAATATTGAAAAATTCTAATTTACCCATAAATCTTTTAAAATTTTACAAAATTTAACAAGTTAAAGACTGGTTATTTTATTGGGGGAAAAAATTATAAATAATAAACTAGAACTTATCTATTTCCGATGTATTTTAATATTTAAAAGAATATGTATCAATTTCAGGTATTGGATCAAAATTTAAGCATTATTCTTTATTAGCAAATATTTAAACAAAACCATTGTCATACCTTTAAATTATCAATATTTATAACAATAATAATAATAATAAATAATTACCTAATTTCAACTTCAGTTGATGATCTTCAGGTAATCCTAAACCAAATTCTCTTCTTAAACGAGCAGTCAAATTCTCTCTCTGTTGTTCTAAAAGAGTTGGAGCAGCATTCCACTTAATGTCTTTGGCATCTGTAGCTTCATTATCAGCTAATATATATATATATATATATATATATATATATATATATATATATATATATATATATATATATATATATATATATATATATATATATATATATATATATATATATATATATATATATATATATATATGGGGATGGGATGAGTCGGGCATCTGGCTTAGCCAGCCAGATATCCAATAAAAATAGAATTCTAAATTATAAGATCTATAATTTTAAATTATTAAAATATACAATATGTTTTATCTTTTTTTTTACTTAACTCTATTCTATTATTCTATATAACAGTAACTTTTTGACTATTTATGTTGAATAAATACAGATATAGATTCCAAAATTTATTCTCAACTACAAACATGAAATAAAATTTTAATGTTTTTTTTTTTTCACATATATATATATATATATATAATTATTATATATATATATATATATATATATATATATATATATATATATATATATATATATATATATATATATATATATATATATATATATATATATATAATGATCAAACATAGTACTTTTTATGTTATTATTTTTATAATACAAAACAAAAATAACTTACCTTTCTCAGATTTTAAGTTTCCCAAAGAAGACATAGAGAGTTTACTGAACTGTGAATCTGTCGATGGGGATCTTGTTTCTGTCCTTGAGGGTAAAACATTTCTACTGATTTCAGTGACTTGAACAGTCCCAAGAGTCTCTCTTGAATTGAAAGTGGTTTCAAATAAATTACTTTGCACATTTATTTCACTAGATAAAGGATCTTCTTTATAATCTTTGTCATAACTTGTGCTCTTTCTTTTTCTATATTCCAAGATTGAAAGCTGTTTGTGTAATATATATATATATATATATATATATATATATATATATATATATATATATATATATATATATATATATATATATATATATATATATATTATATATATATATATATATATATATATATATATATATTGGTATTTAACTTAATTCAACTTGCAAACCTTCAGACACTGTTTACAAGTGTTTTAACAATTAAAGAGTATTATTATTATTATTTTTTTTTAATTTAAATAATTTTGTCCCTAAACAAAAAACATCCAATTTTAACTTTATTTGAGTTTGCAGTGTGACATTCTAGAAATTAGCCTGTAATTATTATTATTGTCTGCCTAATTTAAAATTTACTTGTACAAATTACAAAGCTTACTGAAGAATACTTCAGTACATTAAATATTCTCTAAGTATTTAACAAAACAACACACATTAGTTTTAAAATTAAAATCTAAAATCACAAAACTGCTGGCTTACCTTCTTCTTTACAGGAGCTGGTTTAATTGGAGTAGGACTTTGAGGATAATGATTGTCGTCTGTACAACTTGATGGATTTTCCATCTCCTTTGACGAATCGTCAACACATGATGGGGAATCTCTCTTTTCAACTGATTTTTCTTCACAGCTAAAACTGTTCGGAAACTTTTCCTCTGATAAAATTTTATTGTTTTCCAAGGTTATATTCTTTTGACAACTATTAAAAGAATTTTCTGGATCTTCTATCTCCTGAAGTTTAACTGAAGAATCCGGTGCCATTGTAGCACTTAAAGAATCTTGGGTGGTAGGTTCTTCAACCTTTGTGATTGAAGTATTAATGGGTTCTTCCAACTGTGCCTCAATGTTGCATTCTTCTTTCCCATCATCACAAGACGTTAAAGATTGCAAAGTTTCGTCCTTTGCATCTTCACATTTTCCCAAATTTTTATTGTCTTTTGAAATTTCATCGCTTATAACATTCCCATTCATATTCTTTGAAGAAGTTAAATCGGTTTTCTTAGTTTTACCTTTATTCCCTTTCTTTGTAACTTTTGAACTTTTTGTAACTTTTTTCCTGTGCATATTTCTATTTTTATCTAGATTTTTACTTTTTAAAGTCTTATTTTTAACAACAAGCTTGGGTTGTACATCCTTAACCCTTACTGGCTTTTTCTTTTGTTTTTTAATTTTTTCTTTTCTAGGCTTAGAGATTATATCCACATTAACATCTGAATGTTCAGCAGATGGGTAAGTCTTATTTACAATTTCATCTTTTTCTTCTACTACATTAGGAACTGGCCTTAATTTAACGTCATCGTCGCTATCTTTTCTTTCTTCAACTTTTAATTTAGGTAATTCATGAGTATTTTTACAATCCACTTCGGGTTTAATTTCATTTTTTACAGACTCTTTTTCTTCTATTTTTATATCAACACAAATTTTAGATATGTCAATTGTTAAACGATCGTTATCGTCTCTGTTACTATAATCTTTTTTATTTATTTCATCCACATTTTCTTCCTTTTTTATTTTGCTCTCTTCAATATCCTTGGAAGAATTTTCTTCACATTTTATGCCCAACTTATCATCATACAAATTTTCATCTGAAGCATGATCAAGCTCCATCTATGGTATATATATATATATATATATATATATATATATATATATATATATATATATATATATATATATATATATATATATATATATATATATATATATATATAAGGTGGCAAAATAATCAAATTAACTTTTAAAATTATATATCAAATCATAATCAATAAAATAAATGTAGGATTTAAGAGGTCTCAAGCATAACTCATAAATCATACATTCAGAATATTTCTGACAGAACCTCGAAAAAAACATACTGAAATGTGTCTTTAATATTTCATAACCTTTCAATATATCTGCATAATGCAGTATTATGTAAATATAAAATTTCTATAAACTTCCCTAAGTAGGGTAAGAGTTTGTAACACAGCTACGCGTATGATAAATATATACAAGATAAAAAAATAAATAAATAAATACCTCTTCATTATACTTGTCTTCTATTTCTGAATGTAGAGGCGTTGATGGAGGCGTATTTGACTGCTCAGATGACATGGACTCTCTAGCTAATCTCCGCTTTTTAAGAGGTGTAATGTAATCACCACACCCACCAGTTGGAGAATCTATATATATATATATATATATATATATATATATATATATATATATATATATATATATATATATATATATATATATATATATATATATATATATATATATATATATATAAAAGTTTAATTGTAAGTAAAATATTTGATCTTTTTCACCAGGTTTGACTTTTAAATTTTTTTTATACAATTACCTGGTCTGCTACTTGGACTGGAACAGATGGGAAAACTGACACCTTGAGGTTCTGTTTCATCAATTATAGCCTGTCGAAGCCATCTTTTCTTAGCAGACCGTCCAGCCAATTCTGAGTTGCCAATGAAACCAGAGTTACCACAAAGAGAAGTGGCTCCTCCTTTCTTGGGGACAATTGATGGCGATCTCATATAGCATGTCGGAACCCCAGTAGTAACGTCACCCAACGAAGGCGAATGTAAAACTGGATCTACGGTTTCATTGAGCCACTCATTCATCAATGCCTTTTTAGTTTTAGGAAACCTTGGTAAAAAAAATAATTACAAACTTTTAGAGTTATTGCTTTTCAAGTCTCATTATCACATAGATCTGTAAAAAATAAGCTATTCCCTCCCAAGAAAATCATTCAAATAAAAATGTAAACTATATAAACAAAGCAAAACCTTTCAAAATTTTAGTTACTATTTATCACAATATACCTGAATAAATATACAGTACTAAAGAAAAAAAAAAGCTGACAAAGTATCACTCAAGAAGTGTTAGCAAATTTATTTATTTCGTAGATTTTAATGTAGGTTCATAATAAAAAATATTAATAACATGTAAAGTAAATGGAGCATAACATATACCTAAAGCCTAAATTATTAAATCCTGATGATGGTGGAGAACCATAAGTTGGTGTAACTCCATCAGGTTGTTTTGATTTTTCTCCCTCCGATGACACGTAGTTTTCCTCTTCTAAAAGATCACTTCCTGAAGTCTTTATTGGACTTCCTTTAGTTAGCGGCTTCTTTCTATATATATATATATATATATATATATATATATATATATATATATATATATATATATATATATATATATATATATATATATATATATATATATATATATATATATATATATATATATATATATATATATATATATATATATATATATATATATATATATATATATATATATATATATATATATATATATATATATATATATATATATATATATATATATATATATATATATATATATATATATATATATATATATATATATATATATATATATATATATATATATATATATACACAAAAGTTTGATACAAATTACGAGTGATTAAACAACCATTTTACAAAAAATGCTTAAGTTGATGCAGTTTTATTATTAAATAGATATAAATATGGTAACAGAAGCAATCAAAATACAAACAAAAGTAATTTTTACTTTTTTTTTTCTTCCCATTTCTATAAACATTCAAAATTACTCATAGAAATCAAATACTATTCGGATGTCAAGCATTTCTTACTTTAATTTAAAAAAAAAAAAAAAAAAGAAAGTTAAGTATAAAACCAGACTGATAGTTTACCAAATTACCCTGCTATTTTACAGTACATAAATCATAAAATTACCCCTCTCCAAACCTCTGCAATAATCTATCATTTTTTCAGAAATTAAATGTGAAAAAATTATTTTAAAAAAACAAAGCATTCAATAATAACAATTTCTCTGATGTTTACTTTTTCTTGATGCAGTATTTTTAGTCATAGTTTTATCGAAAAATTCAACTCTAATTAGTTAAAAATACAACTATTACTACTACTAAGTACAAAATAATAATATCTTACCCTTTTCTTCCATCAATATCAGAAATTTTGCTCTTATCATCATCGTCATCATCATGAGAAAAAGATTTTCTGCCTTTGTCTTCAACTTTTTTCTTTTCCATTTCCTGTCTTCTCTGGGCTGCCTTTTCCATTTTCTCAAAGGCTCGAATATAAGCAGCAATTTTCCTCTCCTCTCTCGTCATTTTATGGTTGTCATTCTTCTCCCCTGGCGACTCGTGGTGTGGTGATTCACCGCTAGAAGAATCTTCAATATGAGCTTTAGAAGGTGATTTACTAGGCGATTTAAGAGTACATTTAGCTGGAGACCTACTTCCAGTACAACCTGAAGCTCTCCTTTGTTTTACAGGAGATGTCTGAGCAGTAAAACTATCATCAGTAATTATATCATCACTTGAAGTAGCCCTACGGCTCACCCTAGTTAAAGTTTGAGGTAATGACAATGATAGAAGAGGTTTCCTCATATTCTTCCGATTACTGAAATTAATCATATATATATATATATATATATATATATATATATATATATATATATATATATATATATATATATATATATATATATATATATATATATATATATATATATATATATATAACAAGTCTGTGATACAGGTTTTGACTAAATAGAAATGAGCTAAGAGATAACTTTAAATTTAACAGATAAATTGAATTTTATCATTTTCTTAATTCAGAAAGAATTAGAAAGATAATACAAAATTTTTCAGCATAAATATAATGAAGTTACAGAAAGCATAAAGGAACAAACATGTTGACAATGCACCACTAAATATGAACTTCCTTGTGGAAGCATTACTGGCAATCAGATTAATGATCAATTTATCCACTTTAGGATAAATTCAAAACATTTTGATGACTAAGAAATTAAGGTAATATAACAAACTTCAGAAGGGTCAAAATTTTAAATTAAACTCTATGACAATAATTAGAGGTATGAAAGAGCCAATCATATTTGGAACATTCAGCATACTCTGCGAACAGTAAGGAAGGTAGAAATTAAGTAGCCAAGTCAAAAATTTTATCATGGTCTTCACATATTCTCAAAGAAATATTTTAAGATATTACAATATGAGATAAAATGAGTTGGAGAGTGGAGAGAGGGGAAAATCTCTTAAAGCAGCAACTCTGATGAACAGTTTAATTTGTCAAGAGTCAGAAGACATATTTAGGCCCAGAAGTACAGTGGAATGATCGAATATAATATATATATATATATATATATATATATATATATATATATATATATATATATATATATATATATATATATATATATATATATATATATATATATATATATATAAGGGAAGAATACCAATGATTTATATAACTAATAAATTAAAACGAAAATATTTAAAATCATTACCTATGTAAAATTCCATTTTTCCGTACTTGGGAAGAACCTTGAGTCAACTTTGAAGCTTCCTTTGGAACATTTTCATTACCATCCATTTTATTGCAACTAAGTTGAGCATTTATTTTATTTGGAATCAACTGCTGGCAAATTGCAGTATCCAAAGGTAATGTTATCTCTTCTTCTTCATTTATCTCTTTACATGCTACTATGTACAAATGAACTGATCCTCTTTCAACTACATGTCGTATCTGATAAAAAATTTCAAAACGAATATATATATATATATATATATATATATATATATATATATATATATATATATATATATATATATATATATATATATATATATATATATATATATATATATATATATATAGAGAGAGTTGGGGGGGGGGGGGAATACAAAATAAGTAACATTAAGAAAAGTAAAGATTTTAATGTTCTCAATTTATTTTAAATTTTTTTTTACGTTAACTGTACACATTTACATACCTCAGCATTGCTTTGGGATGATCGACGCGCAAAACGGGCATCATTTCCATATGTCCTTGCATCAACACATATTTGAAGACCTTCTTTCTGCATATTATACTGTAAAACAAAAGGAAGATATGGAAGGGCAGGTGGTACTTGAACAGTATTCCACTGTGACTTCAATGTGTATTTCCCTTGATATTCAATTATTGCCGTTCCAGGCTGTAGTCTTGTGGCAGCAACAAGTATCTGTTCAAAGTAAATTTAACATAATAGAAGAACAAAAAAGGAAAAAAGAAGAAAAAAATAATAATAATAATACCATATTTTTAATAAACAAATTTAGCTTACTTTCTGATCAAAACTATCAGGTCCTGCATTATAGCATGGGGCTACTCGACATCGATGACCAAGAAGAGCTCCTTGGGTACTCTCTCGGAACTCAGCAGATATACCATTAATTCTGGCTGCATGTACTTTTGCCCTTAATTCTGGAGAATAGTGATTAGTAACAGCTATTTCATACTGCTCTATCCAAGACCTCAGTTGCTCTATATTGAATGAATAGTTACTGCAACTATCATCACCACTTTGACTACTACCGCTCAATGTATTTTGCCGCTGGAAGAGAAAGAAATAATTATATATATAATATATATATATATATATATATATATATATATATATATATATATATATATATATATATATATATATATATATATATATATATATATATATATATATATATATATATATATATATATATATTATATTATCTAATAATTAAAAAAAAAAAAAAAAAAAAAAAAAAAAAAAAAAAAAATAATGAAAAAATTAATAAAAAATTTATAAATTCTTAATTAGTAATACAGATGTCAGAGTACTTCAACATTTTGGTTTTCATTTATAAAAATTTACAATATAAAAAAAAATTAAAAATCGAATTATTTTGATATTTCTGTGCATTAAAAATATTTTAAAAAGTGATGAATTAAATATTTACGTTGTCACCCTATTTTGTTTTTTTTTATTTTTTTTTTATTTTTTTTTTTTTTAAACAAATTACTGCTCAATCTGAGCTACAACAATAATAAGGATAAAAAATAAATGCGGAGAAAAAAACCTAGGCTCGAAAAAAAAAAGATAGGACAAAATAAACCATCGAAATGTAAAAAAAAATGCTTCAATATTTAAAAAAGTTGACTTCTCACCACAAATGAGAGGTCAGAGCCATTAGGTTTTGGATGGTGCTGAAGAGTATCTAAATTTCTTGGTTCAGCTAGAATTAAAATAAATTGCTTACTGTAAAATACTTTCACAATGTAATGGCAACTGAAATGAAGGATATTGTTTGTTATTTTAAGTAACTTATTATATTTTTAATGAATTTAAAGTGTAAAAAGATGATAGAGAGTTGAAGCAGAAGTCACAACTTTAAAGTCAGTATAAACAATTAAATATAAAGCACCCCTGGTTATCAAAAAAAAAAATTAATAAAAAAAAAGCCGGTTATTTATCAATTAATCCAAACATACATAATATATAAGTATACCTGAAATTGAATATATTTTATGGCAACATCATCATCTAATTTACAAGGATAATATTCAAAATGAGATTTTAAAATTTCAACATGTTTTAAACATGCAAAGCTTACCCTTACCCTTCTCGACTTAAGAGGAGGTTTTGACTCTTTCTCATCAGCAGCGTCTGAAGAAATATTTAACACAGAGGTTTTGCTAGAACTATGCTTGCGACTTTTATTTTCTTTAGAGGTTTTATTCTTTTTCTTTTTAAAAACTTTTCTTTCTTGTGATTTATTTGAAGAGTTCTTGGTTCGTATAGGAGGGTTTGCATTATCATCTGAATCTGATGATGACACCCTGTTAATTAATTAATAATTTAAAATATTTGTACAACTTATTCATGTAAATATATAAAAAATATATAAAAAAAAGATTTGAATTCAAAGTTAAAAGATGATAATCATCAATTATGATTTTAGCAATAAGAATTTACGTTTTTAAAATTTATTATCTATATTTCTCCAAACAAAAATGCATTATATTTTTCAAAAATTTATTATCACAAACTACCATCATCAATAACTCTACCCAAGATCTTCATATATATATATATATATATATATATATATATATATATATATATATATATATATATATATATATATATATATATATATATATATATATATATATATATATATATATATATATATATATATATATATATATATATACCTGGCAAGATGAGCCCTTATTTCTTGTCGTCTTCTAATTTGTAATGCACGGGCTTTACTTTTATCAGTTACACGAGGTTTGCAAGCTTCACAAAGATATTCATCTGGTATGTTATTTCGATCAATTTCCATACAGTCAACATGTTGCCAGACACTTTAAAAATAAAATTAAAAAATTTATAATAACAATTAAAAAAAAAGTTACAATTATTACTTATAATTCAGTATGCAAAATGTTAACTTACAAGCAGCGATCACACTGTATCATATAACCATCATCATGTGTGAAATTGCAGATGCATCTTGTTATTGAGTCATCTGCTTGGATTTGTTCTTCGCCTTCGCCCTCAGGGGCAGTTTCGGTCTCTTCCCCAGATGGGCCAACAGATGAGCTTCGATCACTAAGTCTCGATTCTTCATCAGTATCCTGACCTCCACCAGTCTGGGAAGTTATGGTATCACAAACATTAGATGGGATGGGTATACTAGAAGATGGAAACAAATTCACCTTAGGTTGTGGCATAAACTGCTGTCTGTGCAATGGCATTGTTGAAATTATATGTGAAGTTGGAGAATGGGAACTAGAAGTACTTGCAATAGTCCCATTTGAATTTGAAACATGAACTGCTCCAGCATTATTAAAAGTTACAACAGACGGTTCTGACACTAACTTTGGGTATTGATTAATTTTTGTTGGGCTGGAAAGAGGACTGCTTTGATTTCTTGCAATAGTTGAAGTCGTAATTGGAGAAATAATTTGCTGTAGTTTATAACTGTGTGATAAAGTTGGAGGAGCACTGATTGGGGGAGGGGGAGGGGGTGGTGGTGGAGAATGGGGAGGTGTTGGAGGAGGAGGAGCCCCATAATTGTGATCTTGAAGAACAAAAGGGAGATTATAAGCCTGGCGTACCACAGGTTTCAAAGACTTCAGACTCTCGGACTGAGTAACTGAAACTCCAGAATTTGTAGTAGATGCATTACGGTTGGTTGGATGAGATCGTGATAGACGCTGCTGTGGGTTTGAATATGAGTAAGGAGAATTACCAGCAAGGGCATCAGCAAGTCTACTTCCTTTCTCAGATGAAGATGGCCTATTTAAAAGAGAAATGCAACCATAGAGCAAATTGAAAAAAAAATAGGACTGCAGTGCAGTGATGGAAGAAAAAAATAAATATAAAAAAACTGATCAAATTCAAATATTTTAGAAACTAAAACAAAAAACTAAGTTAATTCAGAAAACTACAATTAACAATTACATATTTTCTAATATACACACTTACAAGTAACTAAGGAACAAAAATTCTATTTGTTACTTCAAAAAAAATTAATTCAAATTAATTAATTTCATTGCACATTTTCTTGACATACCAAAAATTTTCATCAAAAATTTCTTTAAAGCATTTACCAGTAAATTTCCTGATTTAATACAAGCTAGTATTCAGTTCCTTATATTTTTAATACATTGAAAATGTACAAATATAACCTCTAATAGGATTAAGATGCATTTGGTGAATATCAAATACGAAGTCCAGTCCTTCAGACTCTGAAGATAATCTATTGCAGTGTGCATGTTCGGCAAACTATAGAGTAGAGGATAACCTTCTCAGTTTGGGTTTAGTTAAACAGTAAGTTGAAAATATAACATTTTGGCAATGATAAATAATTTTTACTATGCAATCATTTTTAAGGATGGAAGTGGATAGTGTCTTTTACATTTATTCCAAGAATTAAATATAGAGATTTTTTTTTTTCTTTGATTATAGAAAGACAAAGTACTGTTAAATAAATATGAATTACAGATGAGGTTGTCATCTCTGTACCGAGCTTAATATTTAAAATTAAAGATACATTAAACTGTTCTGGTGACACTCAATATTTTTTTTTTCATAAATGTTTTTCCTGTAATTTACAAAAAATATTTTCATAATGATAATAAAACTGCTTATGGATAAAAAAAAATTCCTTTTTTTTATTCACTTCAGTTCATATGTGAATGTTACTCTAAAATGCGCACAATATTTTTTACACAACAACATTTTTAGGTTTGGTAATCCCTTAGTAATTGATTAATTAATCAATGGATTCATCACATAGCTATGTCAAGAGGGTAACAAAAGGAAAATAATAATAATACTTGTAGAGTTCTTGGAATATGTGTAAATGCTTAAGTAAACCACCTAAAATATATTTTGACTACACTTCAATAAAAAAAAAATTTTATATAGAGTTGTGTGACACACACAACTTTCATTACAAAAAAAAATAAAAAATTTAAATAAATAAATTTTACATTCTTGTTATTCAAAAGCTAGTTTTATTGAAAATTAAGTACTGCAATGTTTCTTTCAAATTCTATATCTTAATAGCAATCTATTTCACATTCAAAGGCTTAAACAAATGCAAAAAAATTTCTACGTTAAAATTCAATCCATATTAAACACTTAAAAAATTGACATACTTGATCAAATATATTTAACAGTAGTCTATATATATATATACTAAATATATATATATATATATATATATATATATATATATATATATATATATATATATATATATATATATATATATATATATATATATATATATATATATATATATATATATATATATATATATATATATATATATATATATATATATATATATATATATATATATATATATATATATATATATATATATATATATATATATATATATATATATATATATATATATATATATATATATATATATATATATATATATATATATATATATATATATATATATATATATATATATATATATATATATATATATATATATATATATATGCTGAAAAGACTGACAATGACTTCCACAATTATATCTAATATATGAAGCACTCAGTTTAAACAATTACCATAATCAAATATTACATTGTGTTCAACATACAATGAAATCAATTTTAGGTATTTATATCAAAATTACAACAATAAACAAAATCAGCTATTTAAAATTGTATATTTTTTGAAATCCCACTTGAGCAAAGAAAAAAATCAACATTTAGAAAATTAGAAAATTTAGAAAATGAGCAGAGAACATACCATTAAAAGCTTACAGAGTTTTTGTTTTCTTAATTATATATATATATATATATATATAAAAGGGGGGGGGGGGGAAAGTACTTGAAAATAATAATCTCATTTAACTAGGTAAATTCCCTTTCATTATGTGAAAATATTTTTTATTAACATACAAGAAAACTAATAGCTAATATAAAGTGGTTGTTGATAAGGAATGAAATATGAAAAGTAACAAAATTTGAGATAAAAATGAAAGAATATGACCTTGATTTCTTTTGCAAAGAAGTTTGCATTACTTAATCACAATGCTGGATTTTATACTAAAACTACAAAAGTACAACATTATGCTTACCTTGTCTGACTACTTGTAATTGTCACAACTCTACTTTGTTGAATATGTGCTACCTGAACAGTTGAATTTGAATGAGTAACTGTAACAGATGCTAATGGAACAGGGTTTGAAGGGGGTGTCTGTAATCCTGCAGCACTAGTTCCTCCTCCCCCTGTTCCAATTAGTAACTCATGTACTAGCAGAGACATGTCATGTAAAGGGTCACATCTGCCAGGCTACCTTCCTATAGCCTGGCTCCAAGCAACTGCTGCTAATTTTAAAATTACCATACTTAAATATTTGGACTGTTAAAATGCTGCATATATATATATATATATATATATATATATATATATTATATATATATATATATATATATATATATATATATATATATATATATATATATATATATATATATATATATATATATATATATATATATATATATTGTAAGATAAGAGAAAAACTAACCAAAATTTCAAAAATTTCAATTTTCCAAAAGTCCCAAAAATCAGGATTACCTATCATCAATAATATAATTTTTTTGAGAAATTAACGTTTCTGAATATTTTTTATTAAAAAATTATATTGCAACATGCAAATTTTTATTAAAATTTTTTTGAAAACTGGTGATAAAAAAAATGAAACTGGGGGAAAACTAAAAACTGAATATATAAAAAGGGTTATTCAGTAGAAATTTTTATTAATATAAAAGGGTAAGACTAGTTAGAATTATCAGATTTTTTTTTTTTTTTTTTGGGGGGGGGGGAATTTGCTGGGACAAATGTTTATCAAAAATCAAAGACATGTTCGAGAGCAAATCTGATTCATTCCCTTTTCAAATCAAAATTATTTGATAGTAGTCTTGTAGATTGTTAAATCATCCATATTCATTTTGTTATACTTGAACTTTTCAAGTTGGCTGTCCAAAAAAATTGAATTTCCTGAATACCTTTAATTGTGACTTCAAAAAAAAAAAAAAAAAAAAAAAAAAAAAAAAAAAAAAAAAAATTTTTAAATATTTTTTTTATTTAACTTATTTTCCACTGAAGCAAAGTTCCAAGGCTCTATAGTTGGGTAAGATAGCATTTTTTTTATTTAGAACAGTTTTTTATATAACCAATGATTCTTATACTGTGCATGGGTATTTTTTTTTTTTAAAATTCCCATACACAGCACCAAAATGGTTAGGTATAGGAAAATTTTTCCCTAATATGTAACTAACTGAAAAACCTCTGAAAATTTCTTTTTTTTTTTTATATCTAATCATTTTGTTACTGTGCATGGGGAAAATTTCAAATTGTTGGTTTTTCCCAGGTACTGCAACAAATTGATTAAGTATACTGAAAATCTTTCTAAATACTTATCTCACAAAACTGTATAACCTTTAAAAAAAAAATAAAAAATAGTGAGTGCAGGAGAGTTGAGACAAAAAACCCTACACTCCTCCTCCTCAAGGAGAGCTGTATGAGTGGAACCACCCCAAATGTTTGAGGCGTATCCCATACAGGGGCAAACAACACCCCTATAGAAAGCAACTGGGGTGGCGTAAGAAATTCTGAATGCACCTCAGAACACCCAACTTCTTAGAAACTTTAGAAAGAGAACTTATACAAACTTTCCAAGAAAGATCAAAGAAAAAACAAAAAATATTATGAACAGATGAAAGTTTGAGTTGTGTGTTTTTGAAGATATCGTAGTTGTGTGGAAGATTGTGTCGAGTAGAGAGATGGAGAAACTGAGTTTTTCAAGCATTGAAAACGATTGTATTTTCTCTGCCCCAATTTTAAATACGTGAAGATCAGAGGTTAGTTGCTCCAAGGCTACCCTTCTTGCATCTATAAACTGCTGTTGGGAGGAGCATATTTCAAACAGGAGTCATCAGCAAAGGAGTGGATAGGTGATGAAGTAATAGAAAAGTCATTAATGAAAAGTAGAAAAAGTTGGGGATAGAACAGAACTCTGAGGAACACCACTATTAATAGATTCAAATGATGAACAGTGGCCATCTACAACAGCTGCTATAAAACAACCAGAAAGGAAATCAGAGGGGTCACAGAATGAAGGATAAATACCGAAAGAGGGAAGTTAAGAAATCAAAACTTTGTGCCAGACTCTATCAAAGGCTTTCAATATGTCCCGCACAACAGCAAAATATTCACAGAAATGCCAAAGAGCAGAGGACCAAGAATCAGAGAGAAGTGAAGGATCACGAGTAGTGCGTTTTTTATGAAAGCCATACTGGCGATTAGAAAAGATTAGAAGAATTGGAGATGTTTCCAAATTTCCCTGTTTAAGATAGATTCAAAAACTTTAGAGAGAATGGAGTCAAAGAAATGAAGCGATAGAGGGATGAGAGGGATTCCCTTCTTCATATCAATCTGATATTAAGGTGTGATTTCTAGAATATTTAAAATTGGGTAAATAAAATTCTTGGGTAAGCCTAATCCTTAAGATATCAAGCATTTGATACATACAGTATTTGTATATTTGTTTTAATTTCTTGTTATTGGGTTAAATTCTGGTCAAAATTGTTTAAGTTCTGGTTTAATTTAGATAGGCTAGTTGTAGTAGGCCTACCCAGTTTTTAAGATTAGGTTTCTGATAACCCTAAGTTAAAGTCTACACTTTTTTTAAACCCTAACAAGTTCAGGTTTTTGTTTAATTCAAGATATTTTAGTTTAATGTATATTTAATTTTAGTAGCCTACTATTCAACTAGGCTTATAAGATAATATATATTTAATTTAATACCAAAGTTAGATTATTGCTGAGAGCTCTAGGTTAAAGTTGTCTATTTAAAAAAAAAAATTTGTAACAATACTTGTATAACTTTAGTAGCCTAATTATAATTTGGGTATGTATGTTGTATGTGGCATCTGTGAACTATGAAAGGAGAGCATGTTAGTGAATGTACTCCTTGTATTCTGAACGTTGAATGTGTTGATGACCTTGTATTCTGAACGTTGAATGTGTTGATGAGGAGGGGGATCGAAAGGTTAAGTGAGGAGTTGGCTGAGATAAAAGGGAATGAATGGTTTGAATCTTTGCAGCTGGAAGTAGGTAGGATGAGTGAATGGGTTTCTGAGTTGAGAAAGGAGGGAAGTGTTAGGAAAAAGGTTAGTACAGATTCAGTCGAGATTAGGGACACATAGGCAAGAAGTAGAGAGGGGGCAGGTTAATGGTAAGGTAAAGGAGTTAAATAGACCTAGTGACTCACATAAGCAGAAATATGAGAGGGGGAGGGCTATAGAGGTAGAGAGGACTGCAGATAGATGGAGTGTTATACAGAATAGGAACAACATAATTAGAATCTCAAGGGACACTAGGACTGTGATCTGCAGTAACAGGTTTGTCTGTCTTTCTGATAGGGAGGGACTTGAGTTGTGATGTTGGGTTTCCCAAAGGGAAGACTGAGGCATTACTGATTGCTGACTCAGATACGATACTTACAGGACTTTTTAATACAGATAAAAGGAAACAAATGAGAGTATGCTATCCAGGTGGATGAGTAAATGATGATATGGACACCATAGATTATAGATACGAAAGTGGATGCAAGTGTGATTGTGCATGTTGGAACAAATGATATATGTTATAGAAGGTCAGAGGAACTGATGGCAAGCTATAAGAATTTGATTTAAGAATGAAAGCAAGTGGGAGGAAATGCATAGTGTTAAGCATATTACCTAGGTTGGGTGCAGGACTAGAATGGGAAAGTAGGGCCTTCAGTGCAAATAAAACAGTTAGGGATTGATGGTTTTCAGAAAATATTAGATTTTTGGACCAACTGGGAAGAATTTCAGGACAAAAACATATTTGCAAGAGATGGAGTTCACCTTAGTCAAAGTGGTGTGCAACTTCTAAGTTAAAGACTGGAAAAGTGTCTGTCGTAAAACTAGGTAATGATAGGGTTGAAGGGTGTAATTTTGGCATTGCTAGTTGTGGAAATGGTATTTATAATACTGGTGGTGGGATTGACAGTGGTATGAATAAAAATAAAATTTCTTTACAACATGGGCCTATTAATAAGAATGGAGACCATATTAGAAATCAAGATAGAAAGGATACATATAAGGATAAGTTAAAATATGAAATGTTTCTATACAAATGCTCAGCCCTTAGAAACAAAATAAATGAGTTGACTAGCTTTATCATAGAGAATCTTGACATTGTTTGCATTACTGAAGCATGGGCTGAGGCATTTTATGGAGACTCCCTACAGGAATATGAAATAAACGGATACTCATTTTACCTATACCAACAGAGACAACGGAGTAGTGGAGGTGTAACCCTATGTTAAAAGCAATATTGAATCAGTGTTAATATCTGTTAATATTGACTAATATTCAATTTGCATGTTTAAAAGATAAGCCTATTAGGGTGAAAACCTAGTTGGTGGAATAGAGATAAAAGTGAGAATCAGTAAAAAGTGTAATTGTTTTAAAATATTCAAAGAAGGAAGAAGATTTTGAACATTACAAGAGAATTAGAAATGAAAACCAGTCAACAAGAAAAGCAAAGAGAATGACAAATTAATTTGGGAAGGAATAGTAATAAAGACCTGAAAAAGTTTTTTGGCTTCTATAAATTTAAAAGTAAGGATAAAATTGGCCTAATTAAAATTGATGAGAATTTATTAAGTTCAGATAAGAAATTGGTTAATATTTTCAATGCTTATTTTGCTTCAGTGTTTACTAAGAAAAGATTGGATAACAGTTTAGAGACTAATAGCTCTAGTATATATAATAAATAGGTTAGCAGCAATTGAAATCTAGTTAAATGAAATTAAATCTTTACTATATTGACCCAAATAAGGCAGCAGGTCCCAATGGCATATATGGTAGAATTCTAAAGGAGGGGAGTAGCAATATTGCAAAGACATTCCCTTTTATCTAGGTTGTTGATCTACTGCTTTTGGAGAGGTATCTGAGGACTGGAAAATGGTATATGTGGTGCCCATTTATAAGGTAGTAAAGACCTTAGAAAATTATAGGCCAGTTAACTTAACATCTCTGGTTGTAAAAGTTTTGGAAAAGTTACTGAAAAGTCATATAGAGAAACATTTGGATGATAAAAAAATACTGCATAGCTCCTAGCATGGTTTTAGAATGGGTAAATATGGACAAAACACGGTCCTGGTCCCAGCCAACCCCCACACCGGCTCATATGGGAAAACTGGGGTTTCCCTGCCATGGTCAAAATTGCAAATACTTTTTAATGGTGGATTAAATCAAACAAAATATAAGAAAATTAAGATTTTTCTTCTTGCTTTTTCAATATTTTCTTTTCCTTTTCTGTTCATCTTTGTGTTTTGATTTTAGATACCCCCATAAAGATTCAGTTGAAAAATTTTTACTTGGGGTATTTGGAGGTTCTCTTTCAATTTCCTGACTGAAGAGGTTACATTTAGCTATTTCGAGCCTATCCAGATACATTGTAAAGTACTCCCATACTGCTGAAGCTGATCTTTTAGTCATATTGACTGAAAGTATAAACAAAATAATGATGTAGCTAAACGATACAAATTTGATAAATAACTAAAATAATGTATAAAAATACAGCTTATATTGATAATTTTAAATCTTACATTTTTTCAAATTTTAACTTAGGGATCTTTCCTAAGTAAACCTGTTGAATAACTATTGTGA
Organism: Armadillidium nasatum; assembly: GCA_009176605.1. Taxonomy (NCBI): domain Eukaryota; kingdom Metazoa; phylum Arthropoda; class Malacostraca; order Isopoda; family Armadillidiidae; genus Armadillidium; species Armadillidium nasatum. The sequence goes on along the minus strand of SEYY01019115.1, from coordinate 283,608 downwards.
ATTAGAAAAAAAAAAATGAAAAATTTTTGTACTTTTTTCAAACTTTTATTATACAAAATCTGTGATTTTTGAATTTTTTTTTTCTGGAAAATGCAAATAATCATTAATTTCAGTGAATGTTGACTATTCTACTCCTTCCTTATAATTAAATCTAATTTTCTCAACCTCAAGTTTGACCTCTACAAACTTTAAGCAAAATTCCAGCCCCACATTCCCTAGGGGTAGATCATGTCAGACTAACCTTCTAGAATTTATAGAATATACTACTGAATGTGTAAACAGGGGTGATCCAGTTGATGTTATATATTTAGACTTCAGCAAGGCTTTTGATAAGGTACCCCATGTAAGGCTGATGCAAAAGTTGTCAGTGTGATATAGGTGGAGTGGTGTACAATTGGATTAAAAAGTGGTTGAAGAACAGAAGTCAGTGTGTGGTACTGAATAGGAATAAGTCATTATGGGAAACTGAAGAGTGGGATCCCACAGGGTTCTGTGCTGGGACCACTACTGTTCCTCATATATAAGAATGATTTAGAAAAAGCTTGCAAAATATTTGCATCTGACAGTAATACAGAGATTGAAAAATACTTTATAGTGAACCATGAAAAGAAAATTAAAAAGAAGTCATGCCATCTCAATCAAAGAAAACACTCTTTCAGTAAGAGTTGTTAGTTTTTGAATGGCTTGCCACAGGAGGGTGTTGACCGTGATTCTCTTGTAGCATTTAAGAGGTAGATAGATAGATATTTGGATGGTTTAGGTATTGTATAGTTTAACTTCACTAAGCCAAATTGGCAGGTATATATTAATTTTTAGACCAGCTTATGACTAAGCCTAACTGGCAGTTTTGTAGTGGGTATTAGTTTGTTACATGTGTAATTATTTAAGTTTACTAAATATATGTAGGGGCTTAAGTTTTATTTTTATCTTATAACTAGGAACATAATAGACCAAGGTTTTGTTGCACGTATTAGTATTATTTGCTTTGACTGGGACAGTCTCAATAGGCCCATGTGGCTTCTAACTGTCTATTTTTCTTATGTTCTCATAAAATATTATCCTCCATATTTTTATTTATATAAAAATAGCCTAATGAGCTTAAAATACTTTTTTCAATTCATACCATTTCTTTGTATTTGTAGTTTTTACAGAATAAAAACAAATATTTAATTGTTAAACTACATTTCAAATTAATTTTACAGAAGAAAATATCCCATTACTGATAAATTACCAAAAATTTTCCACTGTGCATCTATTATCTGCTGACCATATATGCATATCTATAAACATAGCAGTATTAAAGGATATATTCAAGATTGTAGTAGTTTTTAAGCCTTAGTAATATTTTTTTTCATATTTTTTCTTTAATGCATGAAGAGTTTGCTAAAAATTTAGTCCATGGTCACATCTTTGTATTTTCCATTATACTGAAAATATAAAGACAATATATATTGAAATGCACATTGCACATACCTTAAGTATGGAAGACTAAAGTTTATTAAAAAAAAATATTTAAATAAAAACTTTTAATTTTGTAAAATACTTGAATACCAGGTTGTTATATTTGTCTTCAGCCCATTTATTATTTTCTGCAATGTACTTAAAATATGGTTGTCATTAAAATAATGGTAGTAAATAATATATATATATACTTCATAATAGGGTTATCATATACTTGATAATAGGGTTTAGTGATAAAGTAAATATTATTATGATGCAAACATTTCATTAGCCATTTAATTTTATATATATATATATATATATATATATATATATATATATATATATATATATATATATATATATATATATATATATATATATATATATATATATATATATATATATATAAATTAATTAAAAAAAAAAAAAAAAAAAATCTTAGCTTGTATGATAATTTTATTTTTATTTTTTAAAGAAAAATAGTAATAGCAATTCACTTACTAATAAATTGAATTAATAAATAATGGACAATCAAAAGAGAATAGCTTTGTATTCGAGGATGATTCTTTATAAATTTTTTATTTTTTTTTTTAAACTTTCTGAGCTAAAATAGTTTAATGCATTTCAGCATGTCTTTATATTATAATTAAACTGGAAATACAGAGATATGACCACAGACTCCATTTTTACCCAGGATTTTCAACAAAATTCAGTTACCAGTTTCTTATACTAAACAATCATATGTACGGTAAATCTCTTTCAAAGTGGACACTTTTTTTTCCATATAGTTTAATTGAGCAATGGAAAATGATTTTGTATAAAAAAAAAATAAAAAAAAAAAAAAAAAAACAATTACATGATTTAATAATGCATTATACTACTTTAATGGGGAGAATTTCATTTAGCTTTGAACTGGTAGGTTACTGGATCAGTGTCAGAAGGAATCATACAAAAATTTATAGCTACTTTGGAGAGGGAAAAATTTTTGTCCTTAATATATTGAAGCTACAAAAAACAAAATATGAAATAATGCAAATTATGCATAGATAGATAGATAGAAAGAGAGGTTAGGTTAAGTTGAATAGTTTATATCTAACAAACTAGTTAGATAACCTAACCTGGACTTAAAGGGTAAAACTACACCTAACAGCCAGGAAATAAACCTAACCTATCAAATACCCATTATTAGCTAGATTAGGCCAATATTTTATATATTTCATCTCTCTCTCTCTCTCTTTATATATATATATATATATATATATATATATATATATATATATATATATATATATATATATATATATATATATATATATATATATATATATATATATATATATATATATATAATGACTGAGGCCCTAGCAAAACCCTGGCCATTTTTAGACCCCTAAAAAAGGGAAAACCGGGGTTAAAATGGCAAATTATACTTAGAGTTTTTTAATTTTCAGCCGATTCTCCTGAAACTTTCAGTATATATAGCTTTTTCCCAGTGAAAAAAATTCATTTTTGGCATTTTTTTCTGAGTCTAAAAGTTTAAAAGTATTTTGGGAAATTTGACCCTTTTTCAAATAAATGGTGAGACCAAACCACTTTTCAGAATGATCTGAATGATTCAGAATTCTATGGGCAACAAAAGATTTTAACAGACTTTTGCTCCCAGAGTTATAGAAAAAATGTTTTAAGCCTAAAACTGACCAACTATCAAAATTTTTTTTTAGAATTTTTTTTGACAAAAAAAAAAAAAAAAAAAACTACAACTATAACATTTCTTATCTTTGGGGGGTGTATAGAGGAGAGATGGGGCTACAAATTCCTCTCTATACTTTATTCGATGCGATTCATTGGTTTTGAGATATAGCCTCTCAAAAAAGGTCCATTTTTTAACCAAATTTCAAAAATTCCCAAAGTTTGAGAGGCTATATCTCGCTTCAAACAAATAGCATTTAATAATGCACTAAATAAAAGTTGTAGCCCTGTCCCTCCTCTAAACAATATCCAAAAATTAAAAAAAATAGGTAGCATTTTTTTTTTTAAAAAAAAAAAAAAAAAAAAAAAAAAAATTTTTGCAAATTTTTTTTCAAGTGCTTATAACTTTTTTTTTCTAGACGTGATATCAAAAATCTGTTCCACCAATGCAAGAAATTGGGGCTAAGATTATTCAG
>SEYY01019115.1:242500-270000 GCA_009176605.1 Armadillidium nasatum | reverse complement strand
TGTAGGTATAGCTGCATTATGATTTTCTGTAACCTCCAACATATTTAGTGGACAATTTCGAACATTCTAGAACGTTTTGTTATAACTTGCATATTCTGTAACTCCACCAACATACTCGGTTACCTATTTAAGTGTGAGCACGTACTGGTGAGGTAGTCAGTCGGCTAAGGAGCATTGGAGAAACATGTTGTGTTTTGTGTTTTAATATTTTATCATTGATTGTTTTAGTTCAATCATTTGTTAGAGTATAGAAGAGTCGTAAATGCTTTTCTAAAAGATCTACATCCTACATGTACCATTTTTTGTCATAATGTCTCATATGAATAGGGTTTCTTCTACGTAAGAAACAAGATCTGGAAGAAGAATCTCGTAAGATTTCAAGAATCAAATAGGAAAAGATCTGTTCAGCTATAAGAACATCCCATAGAAAACAACTGCAGGATAACAGTCAACCTCACAGTTGTTGGTCCCTATATATCCGTTCCAGTTAGAAGCACTAGCTCTACCAAATAGAAAAGCAGATACTTTTGCACAGAAATAACAACTGTTCTTGATGAATACAGTTTATGGAAGAATTTAATTATGATATTTGTTGAAACTACGAATTTGTACGCTGGAAGAAGGAATGGGATTGTCCTTCATTTACAAAGACTTTTGAAAAAGAAACTGGAAGAACCACAATTCATTGGTTGCAAACATCATATTCTTGACCTGGTGCTACACGTAGTAACGGATGGTGAACTTGGAAGCACCAACACATCGCCAAGAATATCAATTTATTCCGGAACTTATAAACAACTACGAAAAGCTCAAGATGAATTGCAGCAATGGCAAAGATAAAAAAAATTTTAAAAAATTTAAAAAAAATAATGAAACAGCAGGATGGCGTAATATGAAAAATTCCAATTTCATTTACTCGAGTTTTCCGCTTTTATCGGAGAAAATGGAATATTTGCTAAAGTAAAATTTCAGCAACTACGTAAATTAATACGAGATGCAATTCCCGCTCAATACTAGCTCGTTTGGCATTCATTCTTCTTACAGAGAGAGCCTCGCTACTCGTAATTTGTAGATTCATCTCTTACAGATGCACGAGGAATTGGTTTACTGAATAAATGTACAATGCAAAGATTATCAGAAGCTATAAAGCTTCTTGCAGGTTCACAAAAAAAAAAAAATAAACACCGTGAAATAGCTATGGAGTGAAAAACCATTGTGGACATTCCCAGAACAAATCATTATTCAGAACAGGAAATCAAATAAATGCCTTTAAGATCTTTCTGCTGTCTATAAAAAGGGTGAAACTTTGCTTAATTAACAAAACAATTCTATACTGTGCTATCATTATGCTAAATACCCTGCAATCTTTTTGTTATATAGATATTCGTACTTGTTGAATGGATATGTAATTTCATATTATATTTACGTTTGTTCTCATTTGCGTATTTATTTTAATGACGTTAATGGTATAGAAATAAACTGTTAAATGCTCTAAAAGGCAATCTGAACTACCCAATTACATCTTCCGAGTTGGGAAATAATTTGAAATATTTTGACTTCTACCTAATACGCGTTTATAGTGAAATTAATATTTTTTTTTTTTTAGTTTTTTTTTTTTTTTTTTTTTTTTTTTTTTTTTTTTTTTTTTTTTTTTTTTTTTTTTTTTTTTTTTTTTTTTTTTTTTTTTTTTTTTTTTTTTTTTTTTTTTTTTTTTTTTTTTTTTTTTTTTTTTTTTTTTTTTTTTTTTTTTGGGGGTGGGGAGCGACCTTTTTCAAACACTAAATCAAATTAATACCTTTTTCATTACTTTTTAATCTAAAGTTCATCGATTTATGTCACAGGAAAAAGGGGTTGTAAAAAGTCACAGATATATATATATATATATATATAGTATATATATATATATATATATATATATATATATATATATATATATATATATATATATATATATATATATATATATATATATATATATATATATTATATATATATATATATATATATATATATATATATATATATATATATATATATATATATATATATATATATATATATATATATATTTAAATGTCAATTCTAATCTTTCTATTTTCCTGATTAAATAAATCTATTACTCGTTAGTAGAATGCAATGGTTTTTATTTCTAAGAAGTTTTTTTCTCAATTGATATCAAATGCAAATTATGATTTTCATTATGCCAACCCTGCAGCTTATGAGCCTTAAATTAGGCTGCTCTTTCGGACCAAAATCGCAACTAACCAACGAATGGTAAACGAATGCGATTAACAAACAAAATTAAAATTTTATAAGATAGAATTGAGTAATTATAATAATTTATTTAACTGTTTATTGAATCGTTTCAATTTTTGAAATTATCTTTTATTTACCGAGGCGTTGCTACCATTCCTTCCATGGACAGAACGCCTAATATATGCATAATACCTATAAAGATTATATATATATATATATATATATATATAGTATATATATATATATATATATATATATATATATATATATATATAATATATATATATATATATATATATATATATATATATATATATATATATATATAATATATATATATATATATATATATATATATATATATATATATATATATATATATATATCCACAAAACATCCTCATCAAAAGTAACAATCATCCGCACTTTCGAAAACTCTACAACCGCATCCGAATTTAAAAGTTCTACATCTCTACCATCATACTTCGATATCTGCATCCACAAATGAAAAAATATAACATTCGATCGACCGCCAATTTATATATATATATATATATATATATATATATATATATATATATATATATATTATATATATATATATATATATATATATATATATATATATATATATATATATATATATATATATATATATATATATATATATATATATATATATATAAAATTTAGGATTAAAACATATAAAACCTCATCAACTATTTATTAATCTTCTTGAATAACAGTTGTTTTTTCAGAGACGTAAATTCCATCTAAAAACTTTCTTATATCTTTTTTCTTCACAGTAGTACTTTGTTGAACACTTGCAGCTAGAAAATAAATAAATAAATATATTATATATATATATATATATATATATATATATATATATATATATATATATATATATATATATATATATATATATATATATATATATATATATATATATATATATATATATATATATATATATATATATATAATATGAAAGTGGTAGTTCGCTGATGGACATTGGCTTCTAGGTGCTGACAATATTTTCGGTTTCAAGCTTTTGCTTTTCAGTTTATGGTGCAGTATTCCAATTTCATTTTCATTTTCTGCTGAATCCGATTCAATGGGTCTATGTAAAATCTTATTCCATCTATAGTCATTTCTTTTTTGCTGAATGCTCATCCCATCTAAACGTTTGCTATTTGATTGACTATTACATGCAAATTTTGATTCCTATCTTACCCAATTTTCCATTTTTTCATTTCTCTCTTCAAATTTCCTTGTTTTTGTGACTGAGGTTCATGTCTCACGGCCATAAATCAATGCATGTAGCATATACTGCTCAAAAACCTCTTTTAAACAAAGTTCCTTGATAATCGAAATATCCAAAATGCTCCAAGCTATTTTAATTCTTTAGACTTCCATTATTTGTTTACTATCTGAAGATAAGTAGTCAACGGAAAGATTTCTTGGATACTCTAGGATGTAGTTTTAACCTTTATTTTTTGTGATGCTATGTGCTTATTCACGTCACATTGCTTTTGCATTAAGTTATATATATATATATATATATATATATATATATATATATATATATATATATATATATATATATATATATATATATATATATATATATATATATATATATATATATATATATATATATATATATATATATTATATATATATATTATAAACTTTGCATCTAGCAGACATTGCCCTTTTTTATGAAGAGTAGACTTGTTTCCCTAGGATCTGCATGAATTAATCGAACCATCCCACTTTTCAAACATTTCATATATATATATATATATATATATACTATATATATATATATATATATTATATATATATATATATATATATATATATATATATATATATATATATATATATATATATAATATATATATATATATATATATATAAAATTCATGACATGTTAAGGGTAATTACCTGATTGGGAAACGGCTTCTAAGTCATTTCCTTCAAGAATTAATTCGTCCTTTTGCTTTGTAGAAGTACTGATCTTTACACCTTCGGCCATTTCAACTTTCCGAATGTATTTTTCTCCCAAGAAATTTCTGATTTCAACTTGAGTGCCTTCAGGGTTGATCACACAATTGATGGGGAAATGGGCATATACTGCTCTCATTTTATATTGGAACCCCTATATATATATATATATATATATATATATATATATATATATATATATATATATATATATATATATTATATATATATATATATATATATATATATATATATATATATTATATATATATATATATATATATATATATATATATATATATAAATGAGGGACTGTAGAGTTCATAAAGAAATGAGCAAAACTGTTTAGTCTGTGGTTAGAGAAAAAGATTGTGTGAAGGGAAATTCAGAATGAGACCCAATAATAATAATAATAAAAATTGTTTTAGACCAGTGATTCTTAACCTTTTTTTTTGTGTGTAGCGCTCACTTTCAACTAATTGTATTGTCCAATGCCCATTTATTTGGGAGGCAGGAAATGTGACTATTATTAAACGGATGACAAAATTTTACTTAAAAAATGAAGAGAATAATGAATAAAATTGTTAATTTACCTTAATTGTGGATTTAATTTTTTTCAACATGTACTGTCTTCAGTGTTTATCTTTTGTTTTATTTAATATTAACAGCATTGTCATGCATAATAGAATTGCTATTTGAAGAATTATTCTACCTCACTGCCCGCCAAGGGGCACTATCACTCAGGTTAATAACCTATTCTTTAGACCAAGGATGGACACCAGGCTCTTTTGATATTTAATTATTTTTTAAATTCAACGAGAGTATAAGTAGTAGGCAGCTAGATATTTCCCATATGAGAAAGGAAAGGAAAAAAAAAATAAATAAAAAGCTAAAATCAACATCAAATTAACATTATTTAATGTTGCTACTGACTAATTTTTTAAAAAATAAAAATAAGTTCCTACAGTTTTTAGAAGAACGAACAAATGTTCACTTGTTTAACAATATAATTTAATTCTAAATGCAGATTAGAAAACAATCCTCAGTTATGAATATCTGTTTGTGACTGAGAGCAACCTAATTAATAAAAGTAGTATAATATGTGTGTAGTATGTTATATATATGTATATATGTTATATTATATGTATATTATAATAATATATATGTATATATATATATTATATATTGTGTATATGTATATATATATATATATATGTGTGTGTGTGTGTGTGTGAGTGTGTTTTGTTATAAATGCAGGTAATTTATATTTATGTACTTACTTTCGTAACACCTTTAATCATATTATTGATATGACTACAAACAGTTCTAACAGCAGCTACTTCCTTTTTAGTTCCAAACCATTTTTCAACAGTTATTTCTGATCCTTTCTTACTTTTATTAACCTGTAATAAACACAGGAAAAATATTTAATACAAATTTTTTTTTATACAATTTTCAAATTTTAACCAATACAAGAAAAATATTTAATGAATTTTTTTGTTTTTTTGTTTTTTTAATATAGTTGGATCCCCATTTTGTGTCTGGAGTATTTTGCATGTGAAAGTATGAAATAAAATACCACACAAAGATATTTTACATACAACAGTAGTATATTATTTACCTGAATATCAATTTGAAGACCTCTAAAAGATCTGGTAAGTTTTCCTCTTGGTCCTTTCACAGTTATAAATCTTTTATAACATTTAACATCAACTCCCTTAGGGATTTGAACAGTTTGAGAAGTATTAATATGTTTCATTGTTGCTGCTGAGAAGAAAAATATGCATTTTATTCAAAAGAACAAATGATTAAGTTTTGGATAAAAATTTAAACCTAGTCAACAATTAATTTGAGTAAAGAGACGGTGCCACAATTAGCTCTTATATGAAAATTTTCTATATATATATAATATATATATATATATATATATATATATATATATATATATATATATATATATATATATTATATATATAATATATATATATATATATATATATATATATATATATATATCACTTTGGTACTAATCATACTATTTTAGGTAATTGTGTAGTTTACACACTTTACCTGGAAAGTTTGTAATAGAAAACCTTATATGGTAAAATTTAACTTTTAAAAATGGGGTTTTAACCTTTTAAATTCTACTAAATGTTTGATGATAGAGCCAATTCTGTAATTTCAATGTATTATATATATATATATATATATATATATATATTATATATATATATATATATATATATATATATATATATATATATATATATATATATATATAGTGATGCACAGCATACAGCAATAAGAAATAGGCCTGAATTTTTTTTAATAACTTTTCGTCATTGCCCAAAAAAAATAAAACAATGTAATTACACTGATGTAGGGACCAACCAGGGTTGGAATTTTGTTGGGGTCAGGGTTTCTCAAATTTGGCTAGGGTTGCCTATAATTTGTAAAGAGGTCAAAAGCACTGAAATTTTAGGTTAAGAAAATTGGATATAATTTTAATTGAAATTAATATAATTATAAGAAAGTAGTAGAAGTCAAAATTCACTCAAATTAATGATTATATGCATTTTTTCAGAAAAAAAAAGACAGAAAATTATAGATTTTGTATAATAAAAGTTTGAAAAGACTACAAATTTTTTAATTTTTTTGCTGATTCACAATAGTGATTCAACAGGTTTACTTAGGTAAGATCCTAGGTTAAAGTTTGAAAAAATGTATGAGATAAAAATTATCAATATAACCTGTATTTATTCATTTCATTATGTTATTGCTTTGTATCAAATTTGTATCATTTAGCTACATTATTTCAAAATTATTTTGTTTATACTTTCAGTCACTATGGCTAAAAGATCAGCTTCAGCAGTATGGGAGTACTTTACAATATTTAAGAATAGGCTCAAAATAGCTAAATGTAACATCTGCAGCCAGGAAATTAGAATAGGACCTAAGGGTGTCCAAAGTAATTAATTTTCAACCAAATCTTTAAGGGAGCATCTAAAATCAAAACACATAGCAGAAGACAAGTAGTCAAAAGAAACAAAAGAAAATATTGAAAAAGCAAGAAGAAAAATACCTTAATTTTCTTATATTTTTTGATATAATCCAATATTAATAAGTATAATTTCCAATTAATCCCAGAAGGTAAGGTAGAGAGATGGAGGAATTGAGTTTTAGAGGCATTGAAAACTACCATTTTTCTCTGCCTTAATTAGAAAGCTTTCAATATGTCTAGTATGACAGAAAAAGATTCACTGAAATGCTGAAGAGCAGAGGACCAAAAGTCTGAGAAGGGAAAGAAGATCACCATATATATATATATATTTATATATATATAATATATATATATATATATATATATATATATATATATATATATATATATATATATATATATATATATATATATATATATATATATAAAAGCCTTCATTCACCAGGTTAGGTCTAGCTGCTTGCCAGTTAGCATGTGATAAGCCTTTAAGTTTAGGTTATGTTATGTCAAACTTGCTTGTTAGATCTAACAATAGATTATTTAAACCTAACCTAGACTTAAAGGGTAAGCCAACATTGATATGTAGCATAAAGGCATAATTTGGCAAATACAGGCTCTAGTAGCACAAATATACTACTACTTAATGTAATACACAAATATAGAAATTAATACATTTAATACAATTTAAAAAGTCCAGTTTAAAAATTAATTTTTTTTTTAAAGCTCTAAAAATTTTATAAAAATTCTTAAATTTCAATCTGACACTGATGCAGCAACCTGGTAGTGCAAATTTGAGATATATTATATTATATATATATATATATATATATATATATATATATATATATATATATATATATATATATATATATATATATATATATATATATATATATATATATATATATATATAAAAGTCAAAGGATAATACATTTTCAAAGTCAGACAACAGTCATCGTAGTTATAAGTCATTTTGTATTAAAATTTTAAGGGTTTTTGGTATAATATAAATCGTTTTCTGCACTTCAAATTACTTGATTTAATATCATTTCCTCTTTTTGCTTGATTTTGACATACTAGAAACAAAAACGCTAAGGTAAACTAATTTTTTTTTTTTTGTACCCAACAGAGGTGGAAGTCTTCAAGGCTTTTGTGGCTTCTTATTGTATTTACTTGTTCTTGTTGAAGTAATTGTTTAGTTGATGATAGGAAATGAATGTTTTTTAAACATCAATGAATACAAATTACATGCAAATCAATTAATGGTTCTAATGAAGCCTGGTTAACCAAAAAACAAAAAAAAAGTATTGATAAATAATTTTTGTATTTCACTACCATTCATGGGCCAGGGTTACAAGGGGCAGACCCCCTCCTTTAAATATATGCTCAAATGCATTGCATTTAAATACTTGGTAATTCTTTAGTAATGTGGCCTGTTAACTGATTTTCATCTCTTTTGCAGTTTGTTTTGGTTATGTAAGGTTTTGTTTGCTTTAGTTAGGGTAGGTAGAATCTGTTGAGAAAAACGAAAGTGGTGTTTTTATATGCTGTTCCCAATAGAATAGTGAAAACATTAATCGAATGTATAAAAAGAAAAAATAATGACTGCTTTGCTTCCTAGAAAAATGAACATGATCTATTTGAGTAAATTTTACAAGATATTGCAAATTTTTAAATAATTTAATTCAATTTTTTAATTAAAAAAAATATGCTAATACAAAAAATAAGTTTTTAATTCTTTTGGTTCAATTAATTACATTCATGCTCTTCAAAATTTAATTCTTTAAGGTAAGGTTATATATATTATTATTATTTTGCTTCACACCCACATTGTACGTTTGGATTCTACACTATTAAGAACTTATTCAATAGCAACATTTTTGAAATATAGTAGCAAAAGGGCCTACATTTCAGGATTTTTCACTACTTTTTCAATTTTTAAAACTCGATAACTTACTTCTCTTTCATTTCTCAGCATTTTAATAATTTTCATTCTTTTTAGATCGTGTTCTACAAATAAGGCAAATTTCATTATAATCAGCCAGTGCAGATATACTAAGATTCAAAACCATAATTTTTTAAATTAAATTACAAATTTTGTAATTTTTACAAATTATATAAAGATATCTACATTTTTTTTTTTTTAAACTAAAGGAAATGTAATATATTAAATTTCTTTGTATATTGTTAATTTTTTAAAATAAGGTTAGGTCTATTCACTGGCTATATGTATATGTTTACGCTTCAAATCAAGGTTTAAGTCAAACTAGTTTGACTTAACCTAACATTGAGTTAATTGGTAAACAGGTAAATGTACACATACAGCCAGATAATAAGTCTAACCTGGCAAATGTCAAATATATCAGTATTTTTTTTTTTTTTTCTTAAAATTATATATATTATATATATATATATATATATATATATATATATATATATATATATATATATATATATATATATATATATATATATATATATATATATATATAAATATTTAAATTTTAATATAATTAGAAACTGTTTTTCAAAATACTTTATCACGTGGATTATATAAAAAAAAAAAAATTTAAACTATTTTGGGTAAAAGAAAAAAAATTAATGCTTTGTATTTATATTTTATTTTTTGAAAGCACTTTTATGAAATTAATTTTTATCAAAAAATGTGTTATAAAATGTAGTGAAATAAAATATATTCATTAATTTTTTTTATCTACATATTCACATTGCAATAGTAACTTAAGGTATTGAATGAGCCAGTATTCATCAGGTTAGGCCTACTCACTGGCTATAAACTTAGGTTTACCTGAAGTTCAGGTTATATTAGGTCAAACTTATTTAAGATATATTGGATCTATCAAACTTGCTTGACAACCTAACCTGGACTTGAAACTAGGTCTAACCTGGTAAAGTGAAAAATTTGAATGTGATGGATGTATATTATTCAAGAAATAATTCTGTAAGTATAATTTATTAGTGTGTAGAGATTAAAGTATATCAAAAGGTTACACCTACAATATATAATTATAATCAAGTTCTGGCAACCATGTTTAATATATAATGGTAATTGTTAATCAATTTTGGCAACTATGGCTTTTTAAAATTATATTTTGAACAATATGAAAGCAGTTAAAGAAGTGTTATTTGTGGTAAATAAAGATACCTTTAGTTTGAAGTATAGATATTTGCTATGTATATTAGAGGCCTAATCAACTTATTGTATTTACACTTCATTGCAATGACTTTGCTGTGTTCTCTGCAAAATGATGAAAATCAGTTATCAGACCCTTATTACACTAATTATCATTATTTTTTTTTTTTTTTTAAATAATTCCAGGTTTTATTTTAAGCTTTGGTAATAATTTGATCTGGAACAAATCTCTCAATTTTTCACTATATTAAAAATATTTAGTCAAAATGTTTAAATTAATTTTATATATATATACACTTTTTTTTCACAAAGGAGTAATATAAATACATTAAAAAAAAATACTATTTATACTACAAAAACAAAATCAACTGTCTTTTTAAACTGTCCTATAATACATTTTTAGCAACAACAATGTTCTCGGACTCGTTTTTAAAGAGGTAACGTGCCAAAATATAATATCAAAATATGGAAACTGATATATCAATACAAATTTTTAACTTTGATATTATTTATTACCTTATTTAGTTCGGCTTCCCATAACCTGAATAACCATGAAGTTTTCTGTATGATACAGGCCTAACTGATTAATAGGACATTGCCATAGTATACAGGCGTACTGCTATATTACACTACACATATATATATATATATATATATATATATATATATATATATATATATATATATATATATATATATATATATATATATATATATATATATAATATATAATAATTAATTAAAAATGTTGACCTTTGATATATAGAAATATTTATAAATGGAAACATTGATATATCAATGCAAATTTTGATATTTTTGTTTAGCTTTTTGATTTATTATATTTACTATTTATTATTATTTAGTTTTCTAGCTTACTTAGTTCGACTTATCATAACCTGAACTACTGAAGTTACTGTGATACAGGCCTAACCGATAAATGGAAATTTTTTAAAATATATCGATATACAAGGTCAGACAACTTCTTAACCTAAGCCTATATATATATATATATATATATATATATATATATATATATATATATATATATATATATATATATATATATATATATATATATATATATATATATATTGTATAATACGGCAGTAGGCCTGTATGCCATGATGTTCCATCAATCAGTTAGGCCTATATCACACAGCAAACCGGTTGTTCAGGTTATGAAATGTCAAACTAAGGACCCTAGAAAACTAAATAATAATAATAATAGATGTAAATAAAATGAAAGCTAAATAATTATAATACAAATGCTAAAAAATTTGCATTGATATACTGATATTTCCATATTATCGAAGGTTGTATTACAGTACACTGCAGAAAAATAAAAATAAAAAGTCGAAGGACAAATATGGCACCTGGTCTTTTATTGGTTTTACTAACAGTTGCCTCACCATTCGGAGTAAAAATATTTTTATTATGTATTTATATTACTCTTCAATGAAAAAGTTGTATAGAGTACATTTAAACATTTTCAATATAGTAAAAAATAGAGAGGTTTGTCCTAGATTGAATTTTTACCTTAGCTTTTAATGTAAAAATTTTCAGGTAAAGGTGGAGATTGTTTCTGAGTTTCAATTGTTAAAAAATATCGAATCGAAAATATCGGAGAAGCCTATCATAAACAAGAGAGTTGCCAGTTACTATTACTAGACATACACACAATTATTATTACTTACTTTTCTTGCAGAACCTAATTCGACTTATCATAACCTGAACTACCGAAATTGCTGTAAAAAGAGGCCTAACCTACACAAGAATTTGCTGTAAAAGAGACCTAACGCACACAAGAACGTTTGCACGACATTAGTAGCCTAGGGCTAATTATAGGAATGAAAATATTGATTAAAATAAAATATCAACAAAAAAATATCGATATAAAAAATATCGAAACTCAGAAACAATCTCCACCTAAGCCAAATTTTCATAGCTTTAATTTACCCAAAAATCTTAATTTCAGTCATTTCATCAGTTGCTAAATAAAAAAAAAAAAAAAAAAAAAAAAAACTCAGTAAAGCTAAAGAACTAGATTTATATTCATGCTCATTGATAGTTTTAAAAAATAATTTCCTACTGTAAACTAGACAATTGCCCTTGTTTAAAACAATAATCCGCGATTACCTACAATATACAAATATGCGAAATAAATTTAATACCTGGACCTAGCTTATGAGGAAAAACCACTTACGGTCGATTCTCGCTTTAACTATCGTATAAAGTTTTAAAAATAAACAATTTCCCACCACTATACAAACAAAAATTTATAAACGAGTAACTTTTGTTGACTAAGAATCCAAAGATCGAAAGCATGGAATATAACTTTCGGAAGCTTTACATGCTCCTCACCGACTTGGTCATTGGCTAAGGCCTAGAATAAAACATGGACCTAATAAAAATATGTAAGTACCACATAGAGTTCCTAAATTCCTTTAGTTTTATTAAAATTGAGATAAAATTTGGAAACTTTATTCTGTTTCTCGAATTTACGTAATAAGATTTTAAAAATATTTGAAGATTAAATATTAATTATTAATTACTCACATTTTCCTCAACACAACCTTCTCCTTCTTCACCATTAATAAAGAAGTTGTTGTTGCCGTTTCTTTTTTAGAGACAAAAATTAAAAAATGTTATACAAAGAGAAACACTCATTGATCCTTATTTATATCCCGTAGGTAAAAAAAAAATAAAATAATAATAATCAATCTATCTATCTACAAATCTATATGTATATATATATATATATATATATATATATATATATATATATATATATATATATATATATATATATATATATATATATATATATATATATATATATATATATATATATATATATATATATATATATATATATATATATATATATATATATATATATATATATATATATATATCAAAATTACTTTTACATTTTACAAGTGTAACAATAAATTGGGAAAAATTGGTGTAATTGAGATAGATAATAAACTGGGTAACTTTGACAGATATTTCTAGTACTTACCACAGCCTTACCACACAGGCTGTATACATACTTTGCTTCAGTGTTCAGATCTGAAAGAGTTATTCATAATTTACGGTTTGATTCTTAAAGAAAACAGGTTTTGGAAAACGTTGTTTCCCTTCTAAATGAATTGAGAAACTCAAGGGAATACTTGATCAAAAAGACTGCTCTAAATGTAGGTTCTGGTGACCTATACAGTAAAATTCTATACTTCCTATGTTTGGCATTTACTATTAAATATATATCTTGTTTATGACTGGAAAATAACACGTAACGTATTGTGCCTTTTCAAAGATTCGAGAAATTATAGACCAATTAGCATCATCTGCAGTAAAGACTACCCAAATTCAAAAATATTTCAATAATTATAACATTTTGTATAATCGTCAGCATACATTAAATTGATGAGTAGATCTGTCTAACGATTAATTTGGGTTTAATGCAAAGTGTAATAACAAAATGGACCCAACTGTTATTATTTATTTAGATATTAATAAAGCATATATGATGAAATTTCCCATGCTATGTTAATACACCTTGGCATAGGTGAAATGTTTTCTTTCTAACATAATAAACAATTGTATGTTTGAAAAAAATGTGTAGTACTTAACGAATATAAATCCTCTCGGCTCATTGCTTGTCTAATTCTGTTCTTGACACGAAATTTTTGACTGCCCTAAAATTTTTGGTCTAGAAAAAAAGTTATAGGCCACTTTCAAATTTTTTTTTTTTTTTGACCGATTAAAGCTGAAATTTTCATACCCTTCCGGAGAAAAAAATTATTTAAAAAAAAAAGCCTCCAACAATTTTTTTTTATTTTTAGATATTGTTTGAAAGAGGGATAGGTCTATAACTTACGTTTAGAACATTATTAAATAATTTTTGTTTGAAGAAAGTTATAGTCTCTCAAACTTTCAAAATTTTTGAAAATTGGCACAAAAATGGACCTTATTTGAAGAGCTATATCTCGGAAAAAAAGAATAGATCGAATAATACATAGAAAAGAAATTGTAGCCCCTTTATTTATCAATAACACTACCAAAAATGAAAAATGTAGTTATTGTAGTTTTTTTTTAAATATTTTTTTTAAAAAAAGTTTGATTTTTTTTTTTTTTACAATTTTTGACTTTCGATAGATGGTCAGTATTGGGCTAATAACAATTTTTCTATACTTCTGAGAGCAAAAGTTTATTAGAAGATTTTGTAGCCAATAGATTTAGGAATACACACTCTAAATTTCAGACTAAAAAATTTTTTTATGTGGCCTCACCGTAGATTTGAACATTTCTAAAATTTCCGAAATAACTTCTAAACTTTAACTCCCTCGCAAAAACGTTAGGAATGGAGTTTTTTACGGGGAAAAAGCTATCTATATTGAAATTTTCAGGAGAATCGAATGAATTTTTTTTTTTTTTTTTTGAAGAGGTATGACTTGCCGCCAGGTCACGTGGCATTCAACGTGTTAATCTCTATAAATGATTTGGATGAGAGATTTAAAGGTAAGATTTCTATTTTCTAGGTTTCCTGATGATACTAAATTAGCTACTTCTTATGGAAATTTGGAAGGTTCTATGAAAACTCAAGTGTGACTTGGATAAATTTTTTGGTTGTAATGATAAGAGTCCGATGAATTTCAATCACAAAGAATGTGATGTGTTTTATATTGGTAGCCAGGCAACGGTTCTTGTCAATTTAGACTACTGCATCTTTGAGAGACTAATTACCCTTTTTATTTTATATTGAGTTCCAAGATATATATATATATATATATATATATATATATATATATATATATATATATATATATATATATATATATATATATATATATATATATATATATATATATATTTTAATTTCTTCTTATTTAATATGATATTTTTCAATGATATTAATAACAAAATAATTTAAATATTTTATATATTTTACCATATCAGTACTGTATCTTAGTTTGTACTCACACTAAATTGAGTTTACTTGATGAATAAACTCAGTCAGCAGAAATGGTTTTTGTTTCTAAGGTAAGTGAAGTTGTTCGAGGGATATTTCTGGAATCTATAGTATCCAGGGATTATAACATATAATAGCAATATGCCTGACTATCTCTTTTGTTTATACCTATAGGTTAAAAGCAAAATATTAAAACTGAGAAGAAAAGGCATATTTTCAAGCTGGGTCACCACTGGAAGCTATTGGTAAGATGCTGGTAATATTACGCCATGTAGGCGAGAGCTATGCTGCCTTTGCGCCATACTTTGAATGTTTAATATGTTCGCATGACCATCACTCGCAACGATATTTAACCAGCCACTTTCCACTCTGTATAATCTACTATACAATTATAACAATCAACCCAAACCTTCGTTTATCGTTAATATTCTTGGCGTTTCTTTTCTTGTGACCTTAGTAGGATAGATCACATTTTCTATTTTATTAAGCAATGTCCCAAGAGGTTGGGCTTTCTGAAGCTTCTTCAAAACTTCTTGACACCATTCCGTTCGCTTGCTCATATAGGAATGTCTTTCTTCCCTGTATGAGGTAAGACTCACACTTCTGAGTGGTTCCTTGGAAAGCCTGAGTTATAATGCTTTTCGAGTTTATCAACTCT
This sequence comes from Armadillidium nasatum, assembly GCA_009176605.1. Classification (NCBI taxonomy): domain Eukaryota; kingdom Metazoa; phylum Arthropoda; class Malacostraca; order Isopoda; family Armadillidiidae; genus Armadillidium; species Armadillidium nasatum. The sequence continues at coordinate 253,950 of SEYY01019115.1, read as the reverse complement.
TCCTTTCTCATTAACTCTCTCCAATCTCTTTCTCCCCGTCGAACTAATGCATTCTTCTACTTATACTATATCTATTACAACGAACACTGCCTTTTTAACACTCCACTACATAGCTCCTCCTTTGACAAAGCTTTTCCAGCTCTCTATCCTCAGACTTCAACTCTATTCTCAGTTTTTAATATAATTCACTTTTAAATTCTGGAACACCCTCCCCTTTTCTATTTCTCAACTTCCTTTAAATTGCTCACTTCATGCTGTACGTTGGGACATGTTGGACTTTAATTTTTCTATCTTGAATTTTTCACAAAATCTAGACTTTAAGATTTGGAAGCTGGAGTTGCAAGTTTGAAAGTTTAAAGAAGTGAAAGTCTGACGTTTGAAGTTTAGAAGTTGGAGTAAGACGTTTGAAAGTTTAAGAGATGGAGTCAGACGTTTAAAATTTTAGGAGTTAGTTTCGGGAATAAGAGTAGGACATTTCTCTCCTGACTCGGCAACCCTGATCAGAACCTCACTTTAAGAGTTTATAGGAGTATACCTTTTTCGGCACAGGTTGATTGACAGAACGCTTAATACAGGAAGGAAAGATTGGAATTTTAGGCAGATTCAAAAGAGTTTGTCAAGATAAGTTGTCAAGATTTGTGTTAACAGGATAACCCTTTTGCCAAAGGTCCTTCTGATTCTTATTGACAAATTAGCGGTGTATGAGAAAATTTTTTGTTTATTTTCCAAACATTTTATGAGAAAAAATTGTGAAATTAGCATAAAATCTTAACTATACTTTACCTAAATAAAATGTAAACCAATAGTAATATAATAATAATTGATCCATGGCATTTTTTAACCCTCCTTTCGTCCTGGACTCTTTAATTGTTCACCTGTTACATTTGACTATTTAAGGTACTACAGAAACCATTATTTTAGCTGCCTACTATCGACTAACATATATATTTTAGACTGGATGCTAAATGTTTTGATGTTTGCTTTGAAAAACAGGTCATTGAATACTTTTTTGTAGGACTCTTCTGATTAGGTGTTGAAAAGAAAATAAAAATGTTGCCAGCAACTCTCCCCTCCCAGGATTTCATTCTACCTGAGCCCATGAATATTAATTAAAGTAATTGAGAACAGGAGAGGAAACATTTCATTCCTTGTCCTTCCCCCGGGAGGTGTTGGAGGAGGGAATTAATTCATCAACTGTGCCCACGGATTTTCTAAGGCCTCAAGTAACAAAAGTAGTGACTTCATGACAGTATATTAAATTCCTTTCTTTTCTAATTTTGTTGAAAAATAAAAAATAAATTTCTTTAAATTTTTAATTTTTTTATTATTATTATTATTTCTTTTACATTTATTTTCATACCTAAAATCTCTCTCACATTTAAGAAGTTAATGTAGGTTGTTAAATTAGACAACTATATTGAAATATTTAAAGGATGGAACAACTACCATATATATATATATATATATATATATATATATATATATATATATATATATATATATATATATATATATATATATATATATATATATATATATATATATATATATATATATATATATATATATATATATATATATATATTATGAGTATATATTTTAGGTCTTTTATATAAACCATGCTGTAATAATAAGAAGAATATAAAAGACTGAAATAGTCCCGAAGAAGAAACAAATTGAGATTCTCGCCATGGGAGCTCTGAAGCATTTGTTTTTCTTCCAATAAGAAGAAGAATTATCACTTATCGATAAGAATCCTGAAATAATAATAATAATAATAATAATAATAATAATAATAATAATAATAATAATAATAATAATAATAATAATAATAATAATAATAATAATAATAATAATAATAATAATAATAATAATAATAATAATAATAATAATAATAAAGTCACTTGTTTCCAGTATTAATAAAATTAAATATTATATTTAGGACGATGAAATATGCTTTTAAATTTTATTAATATAATAATTGTAGTATTTTCTTCAAAAATACAGAGCGCTTTTTGCGCTCTGTATTTTTGGTTATTTAAAAACTATAACAGTATATTTGGTTATTTAATTAAAAACTATAACAGGAATTGTACAGTTCAAGTACAGTATACTTTAATTTCCTCCTTCTCCACAGTCTACAAATTCAGGATGTTCAAATTTCCTCTGAAGGGAGCCAAATATTTCTGTTTCTGTTTTTTTTTTTTATTGTTTTTTTTTCTATTTATTATTTATTTATTTTTTATCTCTGCTTAATAAAGTGGTTTAGTTTCATCTGACCCCATGGAGAAAACCCTGATCAACAGCAGCAGAGCTGGGGAGGGAGGTGTTGTACTCATGCATAGATTTGTAAAGTCTATAGTTATATTTGAAGAACCATTGACGTCACTATAGTCAAGGGCTTGCGATCAAAAAGATACAAAGAAGGTCAATTTATGAAGAGTACCTGGTTAGTTTTTAATTTTTAAATTTTTTTTTTTTTTTTAATTTTAATTTACCAAGTGTGAGGAAGCTTTTCGGAACCTCCAAATGCGCAGTTCCGTACCTATTTAACGGGTATAGCCACTGACCACACCTACGGTCACACTTTTAGACTTCCTGCACAATACAGAGGTGAGAAAGGTGTTCGGAACCTTGATCAGCTCTGTTTAAATGTAATACATCGTAACTATATTTAAGAGAAGTGAGAGATAACAAATGAAAAATTTGAATCTAATGAGCAAAATGTATTAATTTTCTAAGTTCACTACTGTTGGAGGAATTATGACATTGATTGTAGAACCAATTTCAAGCAATTGGATAACTACAGATTTGAGTAATAAAAAAGAAAAATGACAGTATCATTGATGTTAATTAAGGTAAGGTGACCATATTTTTCTGACCAAAATTCGAGACGCTTTTGAACATTGCCCTCCCCCCCCAACTAAGGGATGCATAAAGAAGTATGATTATTTTCAAAAACAAGTCATATGGTTTATTAGTTAAAGACATTCTACAAAACGAAAAACCAAAAAACAAAATCATTTTTGCTATCTCTAATTTAAACAAAAGTTGAATAAAATACCATTTTACAGTGACATACTTTAGGAATGATACTGCAAATACTTCTCAGAAGAATTAATTTTTATCAACAAGTCTCTGGCTGGCTGGTTGAATAGATAATTTTTGCCAAATCTAAAATTCAACCGGAACAAATGTTCTTCCCGAAATACCCTTTTAAAAAATTCGGAACTGATGGACACTCTATGTTAAGGGCAATGAAGACATGACGAAAAAAAAAAAATAATAAAATAATAATAATAATAATAATAATAATAATAATATAATAATAATAATAATAATAATAATAATAATAATAATAATAATATCCTCGTTTAGTGTCTAGCATAATAATGCAACATTTTTTAATAACCAGTATATATATATATATATATATATATATATATATATATATATATATATATATATATATATATATATATATATATATATATATATATATATATATATATATATATATATATATATATATATATATATATATATTTACTTGTGATTGTGTCAGTGTTAAGGAAAATCATCTTTTTGAGACCTGCTTCTTCAAGAATGGAGAATTTTTCAACTTTATTATTTAACGCTTTATTTTCTGAGATCGCATTTGGCCTATTCTATATATATATATATATATATATATATATATATATATATATATATATATATATATATATATATATATATATATATATATATATATATATATATATATATATATATATTATTTTAGAATTGCAATAACCACAATAAATAAGTTGGAATAACAAAGAATAACGGGTAGATAAAGGAAGCTTCTCCTCCAGGGGTCGAACCAACGCATGTTGCAACTGAGGACAACATACTCGACGCTCTACTGGTGAGATATCCTCACAGCCTAATATTGTGATATCCTCGAACCCCAAAAAAAGGACAGGGTGAAAACTTGCTCGTGAGCGATGTTGATATATATATATATATATATATATATATATATATATATATATATATATATATATATATATATATATATATATATATATATATATATATATATATATATATATATATATATATATATATATATATATATATATATATATATATATATAGTGATGGCATCCGCATCCGCATCCGCATGCGCGGATGCGGAACATCCGCACAAAAATCAACATCCGCATCCGCATCCGCATCCGCATCCGCATTTTCGAAAATTCAACATCCGCATCCGCATCCGCATCCGCACTTTCGGAAATTCAACATCCGCATCCGCATCCGCATCCGCATCCGCATCCGCACTTTCAAAAATTCAACATCCGCATCCGCATCCGCATCCGCACTTCTCCAAAAATTCGACATCCGCATCCGCATCCGCATCCGCAAATTAGAAAATATGACATCCGATCCATCACATATATATATATATATATATATATATATATATATATATATATATATATATATATATATATATATATATATATATATATATATATATATATATATATATATATATATATATATATATATATATATATATATATATATATATATATATATATATATATATATATATATATATATATATATATATATATATATATATATATATATATATATATATATATATATATATATATATATATATATATATATATATATATATATATATATATATATATATATGCGAATTGTAGATCAAGAGTGAGGGTGAAGAGAGAACTATCGGATTGGTTTAGCATAGGAGTGGGATTGAGACAGGGGTTTGTAATATCTCCATGTTATTTAATCTATTGATGAATGGTTTACTTAGAAAAATGGAGAGAGAAGGGAAGAGTTTTACGTTGAGAAATATGGAGGGTGAATGTGAAGTGAATGTTTTACTTTTTGCAGATGATGCGGCATGTGTTGGTGGCAGAATCTGGAGAAAAGATGAGAATACTTGTGAGAGAGTTTGAAGGGAAATGTACAAACAAGAGATTGAAATTCAATCCAGCGAAGAATAAAGTTATGAGGATTGGAGGTGGGGATGAGGAAATGTGGAGGGAGGAATTGGTTTGTAGAAGTGTGAGAATGGAAACTTGAGGAGGTGAATGAATTCAAATATCTAGTAATGTTGGGTGGAAGGTAAGGGTGGGACGGAAAAAGGAATAAAGAACAGAGTGGTAGAAGGAATGAAAGTATTGGGGGGCCTAAGAAAAGTATGGAAGAAAGGAAAAAATTTCGAAAGAAATAAAGATAAGAATGTTTGAATGTATGTGTTCACCTTCTGTATTGTATGTGTGTGAAACATAGACGATAAGTGCTCGGTCGAGAAAAAGTTTCAATGTCTTTGAGATGAAAGATTTGAGAGCGATATATAAATTGAGAAGGATTGATAGGATTAGAAATGAAAGAATAAGGGAGATGTGTAAATGGAAGAAGGGTGTAATTGATAGAGAGGAGGAGGATGTGCTAAAATGGTTTGGACATATGTGAAGAATGAAAGAGAACAGAATGGTTGGCAAGGTACGTAGATCCGATGTAGATAGGGAAGGGTAGGGGGAGGGGAAGGCCGAAGTGGAGATGGATGGATGGAGTGAGAGTGATTTTGATGGAAGGAATTTGAGTTTAGACGAGGGTAGAAGATTTGTGGAGACAGAGATGGAGGGAGGTGGTGAAAGCGTTGAAAGGTAAGAATAGTTATGTTTGTAAGGGAATTGTGGCGGGCACCACCTCACGAAAGTGGGAAAGGTGATAGTGATATATATATATATATATATATATATATATATATATATATATATATATATATATATATATATATATATATATATATATATATATATATATATATATATATATATATATATATATATATATATATATATATATATATATATTAATTATCCGCATCCGCATCCGCATCCGCATCCGCATTCATAAAATTAACATCCGCATCCGCATCCGCATCCTCATAAAAATTAACATCCGCATCCGCATCCGCATCCGCACTTTTCGAAAATTCAACATCCGCATCCGCATCCGCATCCGCACTTTCGAAAATTCAACATCCGCATCCGCATCCGCATCCGCACTTTCGAAAATTCAACATCCGCATCCGCATCCGCACTTTCGAAAATTCAACATCCGCATCCGCATCCGCAAATTGGAAAATATGACATCCGATCCATCACTATATATATATATATATATATATATATATATATATATATATATATATATATATATATATATATATATATATATATATATATATATATATATATATATATATATATATATATATATATATATATATATATGATAAGAGAAAAAAGAAAATCATAACAGACTAATTGAGGTTCTCCGATAGAGAAGGGACCTGCATCAGAAAAAAATCTAATTTTAATAATAACTGAAATTTAAAATAGTATCCCTTAAAATAAGTAAAACTAAAAATCTTTTATTAAATGGATAACTAGCTTAAAAATTAATTTTTCCTGAATGTTAAAAAGATGTTACCTTTCGAATTTATAAGAGCTCTCTTAAATCCAGATAATGTCACCCTCCTCTACAGGCATTGATTAATTCAAAATCGCAACTTTTTTTTATCATACGGAGCACTTATGGCAAAATATAATAATCAAGGAGCCATTATAAACTATGGTGGGAAAATCAATTTGAAATGTAATTCAAAATAGAAGAAAGCAATGAATTACTGGCCTTTACTAGGCAATTGATAAGGTAACCATATATATATATATATATATATATATATATATTATATATATATATATATATATATATATATATATATATATATATATATATATATATATATATATATATATATATATATATATATATATATATATATATATATATATATATATATATTATTGGAAATCCTTATATATATTTGCTTTAAAGCAGATGAAACTATCTTTGGGTTTTCAAAATACTCTCCAAACTAAGAAAATCCATGGAGTGGCAACACTTAACTTTTTTAATTGACTGTTTTGGTCACACGAGAACCTATTAACTGACTTACTTGTCTTTTACCGTTGACAATGTAAGTCTTTTTTACAATTACAATTTAACGTTTAACACAAACTTTATCTTCGCCACATGAGGTGTCTTCGTTAGATGAGTATTTAACAGTTTAATTAACCTTTTATTTTAAATAAGCTTTATGATAGGAGCTAAAGAATTTTGTAAGAAAGAATTAGGTCTTCAACTGGAACTCAAAATCTAATCCTTTTTTTGCTGTTTGAATTAGCCTGACATTTTGATTATGGATCGGATTGAGTTGGCCTATTATTTCAACTTTGAATTTTAATGACCTGACTGTTAATATATTTCAAGGAAACAAAGTTTTTGAGCAGAGTTGAGGGTTTTCTTGCATTATTTGGGTTAAAGATAATATAATCCTACTAGGATACATTTACCTATAGTAAAAGACAATTTACATTTTGTAGCTTTCACTAAAAATATTTATTCAAGTATAAATATTCTTGGAAACAGTAAATCCCCGAAAAAAGATCATCTTATAAATGGTGATTTCATTTTTTGTATTGTATCTTTATAAATTGCATCTTATTTAGGCTATATTTTTCTAGATTCGAATTAATTCTAAGGATAACAGTCATAGTACTGCTTGTAAGTATTTCTGTGGTTTCTGTATCTCAGAGAATTCTAATAAAAATATATATATATATATATAATATATATATATTATATATATATATATATATATATATATATATATATATATATATATATATATATATATATATATATATATATATATATATATATATATATATATATATATAATATAAATGTTTTTTTTTTTTTTTTTTTTTTTAAAAATATTTTCATTTAAATTTTAGGAAAAAATTAATTTAAAAAAAAAAAAAATGGAAAAAAAATTAAAATATTAGATACAGTTGACCAATTGGAAAGCCTAGCCTAGCTTAGGTTGGAAATTTACAAGCCTAGGCTGGAAAGATTACAATTTACTTTGTTATAACAAATTTCATTATAATTAAATTATAATTATAATAATAATTAAACTTTTTAAAAATAATTTTTAAAAAATATATAAATAAATAAATAAATTAAAAATAAAATAAAAGTAAAAATTAAAAATAACTTTTAAAATCAAACCTTTTTCTTTTTACTTTTTTTTTTTATTTTTTTTACTTTTTATTTTTTTACTTCTCGCTTATTTAATAAATAAATAAAATAAACAAACTTTTCTTTAATAAATTTTAAGGCATTCTATTTACTTACCTTTGTTAATTTAAAAACTTCTTTAATATTTATGTTCTTGAGACTATTTTTATTTTCGTACTTTGAACTGTTTATTGCATACAGTTGATTTATGTAAGAGGAGCGCCACACTAATATATATATATATATATATATATATATATATAATATATATATATATATATATATATATATATATATATATATATATATATATATATATATATATATATATATATATATATATATATATATATATATATATATATATATATATTTCTGTAATCTTCCTTACTTTTCTTAAAATTAATTAAACAATCGGAAATTTTTTGTTTAAAATGAGGCATTTCTTAAGATTTTTAAAAAGTATTTTTTATTTTATTTTATTTTATTTTATTATTTTATTTTTTTTTTTTAAGGTTTTCTTCATATTTTATAATTTCTTTTTATTTCTTTTTCGTATTTACAAAGAAACAAAAATGTTTGAATAATTATTAATTAACTGTTCATTTTTTTCGAAATAATTATTAAACTCGATTTAGTTTATTATGGTATCATTGAAATTGTTTATAACAATTCTTGGCAATTTTCCGTTTCCGAAAACGTGCAAAAAAACACGTCCAATTTTTTCTCTTTAATTTAATTAAAAAGACGTTTTAAAGTTATCAGAAAAATATTTCAAGTCTATCAAATCACTTTTAAATTTACATTTAAAAGTTGTTTTACACACTGATTTTCCCTCTCTCTCTCTCTCTCTCTCTCTCTCTCTCTCTCTCTCTCTCTCTCTCTCTCTCTCTCTCTCTCTCTCTCTCTCTCTCTCTCTTACTCTCTCTTTCTCTCTATCTCTCACTCTCATTCACTCACTTTCTCTCTCTCTTTCTTTCCCTCTATCTTTCTTTCTCTCTCTCACTCACTTTCATTCTTTCTCTCACTCCCTTTCTTTCCACTATATATTTCTCTCCCTTTCTCTCTCTCTCTCTCTCTCTCTCTCTCTCTCTCTCTCTCTCTCTCTCTCTCTCTCTCTCTCTCTCTCTCTCTCTCTCTCTCTCTCTCTCTCAGTCTAGCTTAAACAACAACTTGGCAGCTGCGACTTTCCTTTCATTTTCAAGACAAATTACATAAACATTATTAGAAAATGCTTAACTTATGCACAAACGTACACGCACACGCACACACGCAACACAAACAAACAAAACAAAACACACACACACACACACACACACACACATATATATATATATATATATATATATATATATATATATATATATATATATATATATATATATATATATATATATATATATATATATATATATATATATATATATATATATATATAGATAGGTAGATAGATAGATAGATAGATAGATACAGTATACTAACATTGTTGTCGGGAATGGTTGGTTTGTTTTGGTTCTCGTGTGTAGTCGGGGCCAATGACATTTGGCACGCAGACAAAAGACGAAAGGGTTGACGATACTTCTCTGTGGTGACCCTCGCAACACGCGGCTTTTGATACGCTAATGTTCCGAAGCTGTTATATATATATATATATATATATATATATATATATATATATATATATATATATATATATATATTATATATATATATATATATATATATTCACAGGGAAAATTAGATTCTATTGAAACCATATAATAATAATAATAATAATAAAAGTAATAATGATATAACTACAAAAACTATTACTACTACTAATAATAATAATCATAATAAGAAAACTATTATTAATAGTAATAAGCAATAATAATAGTAAGAAACCTATTATTAAAAAAAATTATAAATAATAATAATAATAAAAATAAAACTAATAATAATAATAATAATAATAAAATACCAGTACTCTCGTCTTAGTTTCTTCTACAAGTGTTTCATTGAAGCACCAAGGAGGCCATTTTTGGCAGAAATAAGGAACACTCTTCATTCTGTACGTTGTATAGTTTATCTTCACTGGTTCTTTCACGTCTGATAATATATATATATATATATATATATATATATATATATATATATATATATATATATATATATATATATATATATATATATATCAGGCATGGGTCCAAGTAAGATGCTAGAATAGTCAAATATTTCTGTGACAGCTTTGCCAGAGTTGAAACATCTCTTAATGATTTTTTTTTCAATATATCTGTACATACATCCCTTTCCTCAGAAATAAAAGGTTGACTGAAATATGTCTGTATTTCAATTTTAATTTGCTCCTGCATTTAGTGTGTGTCTTCCGAGTTTTGAGTTGAAGAAGCCATAAAACTAAACAATTTCCTCCTTGGTGGATGGTTTCCTCAAGTTCTTCCCGGTAAATCCTCTGATAACGCAATAACGATTTAAGAAGCTTTTGAGGCTTTTGTCACTAATACGGAAGACCTTTGGATACCTTTTGTCTTTTCGGGGAACCAGTCAAGTTTAAACCTAGGAACTATTACACATGTGAATTGATAAATTTTTTATATTTTCATCCAACTGTAGAGATTTGGTATGGATTTCTTAGTCCTAAAAAACAGTGTACAATTATGTTTTGAATTTATATACTCAAGATAGTACTAAATTTTTTGAATATAAGAGATAATTAAAAACCTGATGAAACAGAATACTACCACAGAGAACAATCAGTTTCATCTTCAAACGATTTAAAAATATTTTGCCTATCATTAACAATATTTCAGTTATACATTCCATCTACGATCTGTAGCTAAAACCTCCTGAAAATGCAAATCTTTTCAGCCTCTTTTTTTTTTCACCTACTTCCATCCTGAACGATTTTTACATCTCTTCTCTTAATACTCCTCTAAGGTGTCTCATGTGATTACAAATGATAGGGTAAGATCCTGAGATCTAAGGTAAGTGGCCAAGATGGTATTCCTCTCCGTGTTCTGAGTGAGTATGCGTCTGAGCTGTCGTCTGTAATCTTCCGACTCTATTCTTTATGCATTATTATTAATAGTTTTCCCCAATTCTGGAAGCATACATTTGTTGAGTCAATCCTAAAGAGGGGTAGCAACTTTGATTCTTCCAAATATCGTCCTATAGCTTTTTCTTTTGTCTAAAATGTTTAAAACTCTCCTCAACTCCCATTTCCTGGATCATCTATAGTCTCATCTCCTTTCTGATCATCACCA
>SEYY01019115.1:227500-237500 GCA_009176605.1 Armadillidium nasatum | reverse complement strand
TAAAATGACAAAGAGGGAAAAAAAATCATATTCGATATTTAAAATAGAAATATATGTTTCCTGTTAATTTTTTTTTTTTTTTATCTTATATATATAATATATATATCTATATATATATATATATATATATATATATATATATATATATATATATATATATATATATATATATATATATATATATATATATATATATATATATATATATATATATATATATATATATATATATATATAATATATATAAGAAAGTAACTTAAAACATCCAGTAAGGAGATGTAGGCCTAAAAAGCCTAACGGCAACGAATATCGTTGGAAAAAAGATTAAATTAATGGAAAGAAACAGTGGATTGTTTACCTGTGTGAATAAACAAAATGGCGGAATCGTAGACTGAAATGGTCGAATGGCGAAAATTTTTTTTTTTAAAAAAAAAAAAAAAAATTTTTTTTTTTTTTTTTTTTTTTTAAAAAAAATTAAAAAAAAAAAATCAAAATTTATTTCGAAATAAAAATTTAATTTATATTTTTCATTTATAATTTCGATATATATATATATATATATATATATATATATATATATATATATATATATATATATATATATATATATATATATATATATATATATATATATATATATATATATATATATATATATATATATATATATATTATATATATATATATATATTAATATATTATATTATATTAAATTAAATTTTAAAAAAAAAAAAAAAAAAAAAAATTAATTATTATTTTATTATTATTATTATTATTATTATTATTATTATTATATTATTATAATAATAAAAATTATATATTATTTATTATTATTATTATTATTATTATTATTATTATTATTATTATTATTATTATATTATTATAATTTTGAATTATTATATTATTAAATTTTTAAAAAAATGTTAAAATTTATAAAAAAAAATAAAAAAATCTAAAACTAAATATAAAATGATTAAAATCCTTGAAAAATAAAACAACAATAAAACAGAGACAAATCTTTTGGAAGAACACACCATCCTCCCACTTTCAGGTTTTGTAACCTTTAATTAAGAAACCTGAAAGAGGAAAGACGGAGTGTTTTTTCCATAGACTTCTCTCTCTCTCTCTCTCCCTCTCTCTCTCTCTCTCTCTCTCTCTCTCTCTCTCTCTCTCTCTCTCTCTCTCTCTCTCTCTCTCTCTCTCTTTTGTGGGGGGGATGATTTAATCATTATCATTTTATGTTTATTCTACACTGTTATAGTATTTTATTAATAATATAATTTAAATATAATTGGTAAGTTAATTTCGTTATAATTTAGGCTCTAAGAACTTTTTAATTATTTGAAGGTATGATTTATTGGTTTAAATTTTCTTCAGAAGAATTTATATCAATTGTGGTGTTCCTCAAGGATCTGTCACATCTCCAACTTTTTTTCAACTTTTTATTAATGACTTTCTCTCTCTATTACTTCTTCATCAATTCTCCATTTCTCTTTCAACTTTTCATTAATGACCTTCTCTCCTTTCCACTATACTTCATCATGCACCTATCTACCTCAATGCCAAAGACTGCATCCTTCAGTATTACAATTATTTTGAAAGGCGTCACCCACAACAGAAATTATTTGGCACGAGGGGGACAGCCTTGAAGTAACTAACCTCTCATCTTTTTCGAATTTCTAATTGAGGCAGAAATATCAGTTCCTCCACCTTTCTATATACTCTGCATAATCATATATATATATATATATATATATATATATATATATATATATATATATATATATATATATATATATATATATATATATATATATATATATATATATATATATAAGGCCCTTTTTCATCATATGTTATAGTTTTCCTTTATTATGTTTTTATATAGTTAATTTTAGGCTATATTATGTTAGGTTAGGTTAGGTTACGTTACGTTTCGTAACAAAAAATTTTCCTACTACACAAAGCGGCGCCCTACAACGGAAATAATTCTATTTGTATGCAAAATCGTAAATTATGGATCAATTTAAGGGGTTTTAACCCTTCACCTTCACACCTCTCCCTATTTTTGAAAATCAATTTAAAGGGTTTTAACTCCTCACAACCCTACCTCTCCTTATTTTTGAAAATTAATTTAAGGGGTTTAAACCCCTCACCATTCTACCTTTCCCTATTTTTGAAAAACAATTTAAGGGATTTTAACCTTTCACCACCTCACCTCTCCCTATTTCTGAAAATCAATTTAAGGAGTTTTAACCCCTCACCACCCTACCTTTCCCTATTTTTGTAAAACAATGCCTGAATGAAGGATTTCTTCAGTTACCCATTCTTTAAAAGACATGTAACAGAAATTGATTGCCGATACAGCGACTGAATGACCTTCCATTGATAAACATCAAATATGTCTTCTATGATGAGGTGAATGTGGATCAAATTAATAATTTTGTGGGGAAAAAGATAATATAAAAAAAGCATATATGTTACTGCTGTGATTATTATTATAAAAGCATAAATTTTCCTACATTACTGTGGGGTAGTGAAAGCAAACAACTTAGAGGGTTCCTGACCCCATAAGTACTTCTGATAAAAGCCCCTATATATATATATATATATATATATATATATATATATATATATATATATATATATATATATATATATATATATATATATATATATAAAAGACTCCTATATATAATTTTGAAAATCCTTTAACGTGCATCGATGGTGTCATATTCATTGTTATTTGAAATTATTCTATAATTTGACGTGTTATTATATAAATTTAAAAAGGAAGCGAAAGAAATTGAAGGATTTTTTCCACATTTTTTTTTTCAAGTTTTTTCCTTCTTCCAGTTCCCTCCTTTATAGAGGTCATTTGAAGTCAATTATATATATATATATATATATATATATATATATATTATATATATATATATATATATATATATATATATATATATATATATATATATATATATATATATGGAAAAGAGAAGAGAGAGAGAGAGAAAAGAGAGAGAACAGAATGTAAGAGAGAAGAGAGAAAGAGAGAGATAGAAAGAGAGAGAATTATTTGTGAAGGAAAACTCTGAGCCACCTCATCTAATTTGGGTAATTTTGCAAATTAAAGATCTACATGAAGAAAAACTACAGGTGTTCTTCTGAAAAAACACGCAAACATTCACACCTATATATATATATATATATATTATATATATATATATATATATATATATATATATATATATATATATATATATATATATATATATATATATATATATATATATATATATATATATCACTGTAAAAATTGTCCTAACGAAATCGTTGGGACAAGTGGCAAAAATGTAACAGTAAAATTTTCAATTGATAAAAGATATGTTAGGTTTGAGAAAGTCGCTTCACTGTTTTATTTTCTAGCAAGTAAATAAATGAGAAAAAAATTTGCTATGACATTTTTGCCACTTGTCCCAACGATTTGTTAGGACATTTTTTTTATTCAGTGATATATGTACTATCCTTCTCTTATTACGACAACTTTATCTTTCATTTCTCTTCTCATTTTCAGAAGTATCACTCTTGATCTCAAATAGATGATGGTGAATGCTGACATTTGAGAATCTGTAATTTGATGTCTCGAATTTCGAATTTGATCAGAGAAAACATGACTATTTTAATACCTTAGAAACGAATTTTTCTTCATCTTTTTACTCAACATAAATCTTCAACACAACTATAATATCTTCGAAAGGACAGATCGAACCTTTCATTTGTCCTTAATATTCTTGCTGTTTCTTTTTTTCATTGATCTTTCAAAGGAAGTATCAAATTGTTTCCCTTATCTTCTGAGGAATCGTCAAAACATCTTCCCATCACTCAAGTTGCTTGATCTATTTAAGGGTACCTTTGTCCTTGTGGTATGGAGTTTACACCATATACCTATGTTGTTTCATTCAAACGACTCTTTTTATTTAAAGAGTGTAGCTTAGAGCTCCCCCCTCCCCCCCATTAACCCTCTCTCTTTTTCATTGACTCTCTCCAAAATCTTTCTAAAAGTTGAAATATTGCTGCACTCACTATTTACATTCTCCTGAAGTCTCTATAGTCACGTACCTCCTCTATTGAAGAAAACTCGTTAACTCCTTTCCACACGGTCTCATACTTTCTCCATTTAGCTCTCTGACGCCACATATACCACCGCAATGCTCATTCTCACACCTATTATTCTTCTAAAGTCTGTAATACTTTTCCTTTTGAATTTCGTGTATCGGGACGTGATCGCTTTTGATTTGATATTATATATATTTATATTTATATATATATATATATATATATATATATATATATATATATATATATATATATATATATATATATATATATATATATATATATATATATATATATATATATATATATATATATACCCTTGTGTAGAAGATGTTCACAAGTACGTTTGATTCTTCCTTTTTTAAACGTTTTTAGTTATGTTAGATTAGACGACGTTATGTTACATTAAATTTCTGTTAGGTTAGACAGGTTAAGTTAGGTCAGGTTAATATATATATATATATATATATATATATATATATATATATATATATATATATATATATAGAGAGAGAGAGAGAGAGAGAGAGAGAGAGAGAGAAAGAAGGGGGAGGAGAAAAAAAAGATTTTTTTTATTTATTTTATTTTTAAATTAAACCACGTGAGGCCAACAAACTTCAAAACATCAAATTTCTGGAACGGAAGTACAGTTGTTGTGGGTGGGTGGGGCGGAATGAGGGGGGGGGATATTCAGAGGTTTTGTGGGTGGGGAATGTGAGTGGGGGATGATCAGAGGTTTTGTGGGTGGGTTGAGGTTAGGCATAAAGTTAGTAGGATTTTAATTAATGGAATTAATTTAACGATCTGGATCTTTCCTATTTCTCCCCTTTTCCTCAAACCATTTATCCCTCCCTGACCTTTCTTGACCATCATTTGTTGTTTCTAACCTATATATATATATATATATAATATATATATATATATATATATATATATATATATATATATATATATATATATATATATATATATATATATATATATATATATATATATATATATATATATATATATATATATATATATATATATATATATATAAGGAGAGAGAGAGATGACGCAATCTTTTTTTTCTTTTTCTTTTGGTCTATTTTTATTTACATTTTTTATTGATGAATTAGAAATATTCGGTGAAATGTGAATCATTTAATTTGTTTGTTTAGTTTCATTTTTTTTTATTTATTATTATTATATTATTATTATTATTATTATTATTATTATTATTATATATATATATATATATATATATATATATATATATATATATATAATATATATATATATATATATATATATATATATATATATATATATATATATATATATATATATATATATATATATATATATATATATATATAAAAATTTATATATATATATAATAAAAAAAAAAAAATTAATTAATATAATATAATAATAGATAATAATAATAATAATAATAATAATAATAATAATAATAATAATAATAATAATAATAATAAAATACATGCACACACAAACACATACACTGGAGAGAGAGTGAAAATTTTGTTTTCAAAGAAATTTTGTATTCGTGGCGAAAGAATTTGTGAATAAATTTCTTTGTAGCTTTATTATAATTAAGGAAAAATAAAATAATAAAAAAAAATATTATTTTAAAAAATAAACATCATTATAAAAAATATATACGGAGAATAATTTCACGCACGTCAGAAATCGAACCACTAACAGCAGCGTCGCAGTTATAATCATGTATTATATATATATATATATATATATATATATATATATATATATATATATATATATATATATATATATATATATATATATATATATATATATATATATATATATATATATATATATATTAATCCATCTCCATTGCTGTTATAGTGGTACAACGGTAGTAGTAATTGACTTACGTGCCTCAAGGTGAGGGTTCGATCCCTCATGGTTATCCTAAAAGAATCTTAGAATATTCCCCTCCTCAAAAGAGGCAAAGCCAGCAAGGAACTTTAAAAAATAAAAAAAAAATAAAAAAAATAAAACTTCAACAAGGAAGCAGATTAGAAAGTTGTAAGATAGAAAGAACTTCATATTAATAAATATGAAAATAAGATTAAAAAAATTGATTAATATTATCAAAATAGAGTACACACCACTTCACAGAGGAGAAAATATAATAATGAAGGCAAGAATAGAATTTGTGTTGCTGGACAAAAGTTGGAAAGTTGGACGACTATCGAAAACGTCAAAGTTTTTTTTTTTTTTTTTTTTTTTTTTTTTTTTTTTTTTATTTTTTTTTTTTACCGCAATGCTAATTCGATCCCTTGGTATGGGTAAAATCTTGGAAGAATAAAGCAGGAATACTGTATTAGGTGCAGATTTTTGATAATGTGTTTTAAGGAGAGTGTTAGGGGTGAAATGACCAAAGATTATATCAAATGAAACTTTGAGAAACAGTATCAAACAGCAGAGAAATATGAGACAGATTGGAAGGAGGAGATTTACATTGGTGAGACATATTCTTAGAAGATGGCAGAACCATCTGTCTAGTGCTTCGCTGGACTGCAAACCACAGAATAAAAGAAGAAGATAAAGCCCAGCCATAATATGAAAAAGATCTTTGTTAAAAGGTGTAGCTAGAATCGGAGGAAGATGAAACGAAATGAAGTAGTGGAAGCAAACAGGACAAGGTGAAGAATCCTTACTAAAGGATATAGTAAATAGGTTTTTAAGCAAGCAAGTAAGAGAGTCTTGTCGGAACAGTTTAAAACCTTCTTCTGACATCTCTTTCTTTGAGAGAAATTTCTGTCAAATGACTTCAACTTTATTATTACTTTCAAAAGTGTCCTCTGACTCTAATATAACTTTATAGACTTCTTCATAATGGACTCCAATGAAAGAAAATTTAAGAAAATAGATTAATAAAAATTTTTTATCGCCATGATTGTATATTCTGAATTACAATTAACCTTACATAAATATCCAATAACTCAGCTTGGATTTTTTTTCCTTTCTTAATGATAATATATAGAAAGTATATAAAAATTAAATTCTTTCTCCACTACCCTAATTAAATGAATTAATATGAAGATTATTTTTTGTTATATTCTTTGACCAAAACAGTATATTAATAGTAACAGAATAATTTCAGAATCAGACAATGAGAATTCTGCTACATTAAAAGTACTTGGAAAATATTTTTACAAAATGAAAATTGTCTAACCTTTTCTTAAAATAGATCACAAAGTAATATAATAAACCAATATATATATATATATATATATATATATATATATATATATATATATATATATATATATATATATATATATATATATATATATATATATATATATATATATATATATATATATATATATAAAAATTCAAGATAGAATTTCCGATATGGTAATTATTTGCCACTTACACACTTCACAAATCATATATATATATATATATATATATATATATATATATATATATATATATATATATATATATATATATATATATATATATATATATATATATATATATATATATATATATATATATATATAAAATAAAAAAAAAAAAAAAAAAAAAAAAAAAAAAAAAAAAAAAAAAAAAAAAAAAAAAAAAAAATATAATAATAATAATAATAATAATAATAATATAATAATAATAATAATAATAATAATAATAATAATAATAATTACATAAATTAAAAAATAAATATAATTGAAAATTATCCTTAAAAAATATTTAAAATTAATTAAACTCGTCTTTTTTATTTTATATTTAAACAATAATTTTTTTTAAAAAATGATATACAAAAAATTTGTAATAAATAAATTATATATATAATTTTGATTAAATATTTTCTTAAATATTTGATATATATATATATATATATATATATATATATATATATATATATATATATATATATATATATATATATATATATATATATATATATATATATATATATATATATATATATATATATATATATATATATATATAATATATATATATATATATATATATATATATATATATATATATATATATATATATATTATATATATATATATATATATATATATATATATATATATATATATATATATATATATATATATTATATATATCCTCCGGTGGGCAAAGGCCAGAGGTCCTACCAATTTCCACCGGAGTTGTAAAACTATCATGGTCGCCGGAGGCAAACATGTCCAGATACACGGCGTTTGAAAGTGTGCATGTCAAAGGAAGTTGTGAAAACAGAAAAAGGGAGTGTGTTCCAGACTTAACAGCAGAGTATATGTAAGATTGAGCATAGCAGTTAAGTTTGGGGTCGGAGAGTTGGACAGAGAAGGGATGGGAATGTGTAGAGTGGCGTGTCACACGAGCTCTTCTCAATGGAGAAGGTATGCGACGAGAGAGTTCAGAAGAGCAGTGTCCATTGTAATAGCGATATTATAGAAAGAGCGATGCGGCAATTCGACGGGCAGAAAGAGACTGGAGAGAGTTAGTGAGAGCGAGAGAGTACATAAGACTAAAACCACTATTCTCCACCTTCTCAAGAAGAGCTGTATGAGTGTGAGGCGTACTCCATAGAGGGACGAACAACACAACTATTAAGGGCAAGCAACTGGGGTGGAGTGAAGAAATTCTGAAAGCGCCTCAGAACACCCAACCTCTTAGAAGCTTGTTTAGAAAAAGAAGTAATGTGATCTTTCCAAGAAAGATCACGAGAAAAAGAACACCGAGAATTTTAAGAACAGAGGAGGGTTTGAGTTGTGTGTTTTCGAAGAAGTTATCATAATTGAGTGGAAGATTGTGTCAAGTGGAGAGATGAAGGAACTGAGTTTTTGAGGCATTGAAACCTACCATGTTTTCTCTTCCCCAATTTGAAATACGAGATAGATCAGAGGTTAGTTGCTCCAAGGCTACCACTATCGAGGCTATCAGCTGCTGTTGGGAGGGCGTCTTTCAAACTGAAAGGAGTAATGAAGGGTGGAGTCATCAGCATATAGGAGTGGATAGGAGATGAAGTAATAGAGAGAAGGTCATTAATAAAAAGTAGAAAAAGTGTTGGGGATAGGACAGAACCCTGAGGAACACCACTATTAATAGATTTATAGGAAGAACGGTGGCCGTCTACAACAGCTGCTATAGAACGACCGGAAAGGAAATTAGAGAGAAGATCACAGAGAGAAGGATAGATACCGAAAGAGGGAAGTTTAGAAATCAAAGCTTTGTGCCAGACTCTATCGAAGGCTTTCGATATGTCCAGCGCGACAGCAATAGATTCACCGAAATGCCGAAGAGCGGAGGACTCAATATAAATGATAAGGGAAAGAAGATCACCAGTAGAGCGTTTCTTACGAAAGCCATACTGGCGATCAGAGATAAGATTAGAAGAATTGAGATGTTTCCAAATCTTCCTGTTAAGGATAGATTCGAAAACTTTAGAGAGAACGGAGGTTAAAGAAATAGGACGGTAGTTAGAGGGTTGAGAGGGGTCCCCCTTCTTCGGCACAGGCTGAATGAGCGCACGTTTCCAGCAAGAAGGGAAGGTTGAAGTAGAAAGACATAGACGAAATAGTTTACCAAGGCAGGGTGCAAGCTCGGAAGCACAAGTTTTGAGAACCACAGGAGGAATACCATCAGGACCGTATGCCTTCTAATATTACAATTTTAGGCATAAATGAGTTGGAGGGGGTTGAAGGAAGAGGAATAGCTCCGGAATCGTCTAAGGTTGAATTAGAGGCAAAAGTTTGAGCGAAGAGTTCAGCTTTAGAAGAAGGCAAAACGGCAGTTGTACCGTCAGAAGATACTAGAGGAGGGAAAGAGGAAGAAACAAAGTTAGAATTGACATTTTTTGCAAAATGCCAGAAAGAGCGTGAGA
>SEYY01019115.1:212500-220000 GCA_009176605.1 Armadillidium nasatum | reverse complement strand
TTTCACTTGATTCCAAGTATTCTGTACCATAAAATGCTTTTGTATTCTCTGTCGTGCTAGAACTATTTTCATTTATATCCTTGAAATCTGTATCAGAAAATTGTGTCGCATTCTCTGTAGTATTAGAAAGATTTTTGTTTCTTTCAGTAACATCTACGTAAATCGATTCTTTTGAATTCGTTCTAGTACTAGAACGATCTTCACTTATTTCAACTGCGTGACCCTGAAATTCAGTCGTTATTAAAATTGTATTTTGGGTGTTGTTTGAACTTTTATAAGGGGAATCTATGTTTATCTCTGAGAGAGAGAATATCTGTCTTGAAGTTTGACTTTCTTCGGATGTGACACTTTGAGAAGTGCTTGTGGATGTTTCCTTCGTACTAGTTACCGTCAATAATGTATTTTCCAAAGGTTCCTCTGTAACTTCTTCAGATATTTTTATACCATCTTCTTCCTATATCCAAAATAAAAAAAGAAAACTATTATTATCTTGATTATTATTATTTAAGCCATAACTTCCACACACACACACACACACACACACACACACACACATATATACATATATATATATATATATATATATATATATATATATATATATAATATATATATATATATATATATATATATATATATATATAGATAGATAGATAGATAGATAGAGATAGATAGAGAGAGAGGGAGAGAGAGAAAATAATATTTTTAGTGGGAGGGGAGTTAAAGTTTAAAAATGCTCCCCTCAAAGGGGGAGATGGAGGGGGATTTTTAAGCTTAATATTTACAATGGTATTTATTACTTTTTATAATGGGTATGAGAATTTCGGGAATAGGTTTTAACCCTAAATCCCTTTATTCCATATATATATATATATATATATATATATATATATATATATATATATATATATATATATATATATATATATATATATATATATATATATATATATATATATATATATATATATATATATATATATATATATATATATATATATATATATATATATATATATATATATATATATATATATATATATATATATATATATATATATATATATATATATATATCAGGTACTTCAAAAATGACGAAGTACTCTATTGTATCTATGTCTAAACAAAGCAAAAGATGCATACGAAAGGAAAATCATATGAAGCATTTATATATTGTTACAAGAGATGTTGAAAATGATTTCCTAGTCCTCAAAATAGTAGCTGGAGACAGACAAATTCGAAATGAGAGGTTTTTTAAAGGATTTTCTGGATAAGTGTGTTATACGTTTGAACATTAGCAAGAACTGAGCAACTAACAGAGATGGCCAGTCTTGGATCTTTCGATTTTGTACAGATTGTGTAGCACGATATTTCTTAATCAAACGTGATACTATCGATTAGGTTGTAACTGTAGATTTATGAAACTTCAGATCAAACTTTCTCTGTCACATACATTTGTATGATTTGTAACTCTCACTACGATTTAATAATAAATACACGTTAAATTTCGGAAATTAACATTGAAAATCCAACAAAATGGTGATGAAAGCTTCAGTTCAACTGTTGCGTAACTTTGTCTTTTCTATATGGTTACAACCTGTTGCCTTGAGTAGAGTGCTTTCACCTGACGAATATTATGATAGTAAATATGCTTGCGAGTAGATTCTTTCATATATAAGGAGTTTATTTATCTGTTAATTATCATGTTTCTTATATATTAAAAAAAATTTCAAATGTAATGAAAAAAAAAGTCTGATAAATGTTAGATTCTAAACTTCCGTTTTGGGGTTTTCTCCTTCCTTTTACTTATTCATGTCTAATTTTCTATAAATTGTTGCCTATTTAGACTTCTATGAATTGATTTAATCTTCCTTTAATCAGTCAATACTTTTGTTCTGAAAGGTTTATCATATATTTGTGTTTATCAATACTTGTGTGTCCTTTTTTAATACTTGTGTATTATCAAAGTTTGTGTATCAGTACTTATGTCCTTTTTTTAATACTTGTGTTCTGAAAGATTTATCAAAGTTTCCATTCTATTTTCTCTTTTTCATAAATGACAATCTCTTTTTTTTTTCCCCTATGCCTTTACCTATTCCTATGCTAATGACTTGACTCTTTCATCCTTCTACTTTTGACTAAAAATTTTCTTCCTTATTTTCCTTCTAAAATTGATGTCCGTAGTTCAATTTTACGTTTCTATATCTACCTAAATGAAGTGTATGTGTGTGTGTGTGTGTGTGTGTGTGTGTGTGTGTGTCTGCATGTGTGTGTGTGTGAGAGAGAGAGAGAGAAAATAATATTTTTAGTAGGAGAGGAGTTAAAGTTTAAAAATGCTCCCCTCAAAGGGGAAAATGGGGGAAGATTTTTAAGATTAATATTTAATTTCATAATAATAAATTTGGCCAAGACCATCGTTTCATAGCTACTATAATTCTATTAATAATTTGGAAATTTATTATTATTTTCCCATAATAATGGGAAAATAATATAAAAATAATAAGGAATAATAATAATTATAAAAATAAGGAATATATAGTTGCAGGAGATACCCAATAGAAATATGTCCGTGTGCCATGCATTTGCATAAAGCTAGCATAAAGGTAGAACGCTTACTATGATAACACAATTTGCATTTATTTATGTCACTTGCATATAAAAATAAAATGCTTAGGGTATACAGAATAATATTTAAACCATGAGAAATAATAATAACCTTCTTAGATATCTTTTCAAACACACATTTTCGAGTTTATTTTTAAACTCTAGTTTGGTGTTCTCATTGTGCTTTGTGATAATGATGTAAATTGTTTAGAATTTTCAATAGACTCTTATATAACTGTTAAAATTATTGTCTGTAAATTTGTTTCGATGTTGATGTGTATTCATTTCATTTTAGAAGAAAAAGAAAATTGAAACTCAAACTCTCTCTCTCTCTCTCTCTCTCTCTCTCTCTCTCTCTCTCTCTCTCTCTCTCTCTCTCTCTCTCTCTCTCTCTCTCTCTCTCTCTCTCTCTCTCTCTCTCTCTCTCTCTCTCTCTCTCTCTCTCTCTCTCTCTCTCTCTCTCTCTCTCTCTGTAAGTCTTCTCGTCTATCTCAACGTTTGTTTATATCTCTATGTGTCTGTCTGCCTATCTGTAAATATTTATCTATTTATATATATATATATATATATATATATATATATATATATATATATATATATATATATATATATATATATATATATATATATATATATATATATATATATATATATATATATATATATATATATATTATACCTACTTTTGTTACAGTGTGTCTTTTTCACTCCATTTTTACAAAGACATTGAAAGGGAGCAACGCACTCCCCATATGGGTAACATCTATCTTCGCATTGGGGCACGCAAGTTGGGAATGTTGATTCATCGTCTGTAGAGATTGGTTTAAATTTGCCTTTACTCTTGTAGCCACTGCAGCATGTCCAAGACTTCTTCGTTACAGGATGTTATATTATATATATATATATATATATATATATATATATATATATATATATATATATATATATATATATATATATATATATATATATATATATATATATATATATATATATATATATATATATATATATATATATATATATATATTAAACATCTAAATTTAAAGTTTTCTATAAGGGAATCGAACCCTGGCTCTATAGCACAAAAGCATAGAGTTTTATCTCTATACTACTGGCGTAGAGGTTAAATTCTATGCTTTTGTGCTATAGGGCCGGGTTCGATTCCCCTATAGCAAACTTTAAACTTCGATGTTTAATAAATATTTGATCTGCGAGAGTATTAGCAGACTTTAATTATTGATATATATATATATATATATATATATATATATATATATATATATATATATATATATATATATATATATATATATATATATCTGTAAGTCTTTATATATATATTATAAGTTGTTGAGGCTTAGGGTTATTACGTTTATCTCTACTTCTTCTTCCCCCTACACGAGCTATTTTCCGTATCCAAACCCTTAGAACTCCATTTTTATAACCTTACTATCCGAAAGTGTTTCCCCAACTCCAAAATACAAGCTAGACCTTTGTTTTGTTTTTTTGAGGGCGGACTTCACCGACGAGGCCATATTTCGTCCTTCCAGGCAGACAAAATACTGCCCTTCAGGCCATCACGTGTTCAGAGCGAGTGAAACACGTCCACACGCAATGAGAGCTCGTGATGCTCTTACCTAAAACCCTTATTAAAACTAGTTAGTTTTAATGCCTCAACTAAGTAACTTTTTGATCGGGTCTATTTTATCGTTGTGCTCTCAAACCACATATAAAATTATAAAATTTAAAAGTGATGCAAGATTAAATGTTCGTTAGTTTAGTTTAAAAATTTGATTACTATAGCATATGGTCTACAAATTTGATAATGTAAATGCATGGCATACGAACATTTGTCCATTGTAAGAGTAGTCTCCTTACCCCAGACCCGTGAATGGTGGGGAAGAGATAGTTAATTTTACCTTTGCACACAGCATACTATATAATAAATAAATATGTAGATATAATATAGGATTACCCATAACTTTCTATTAAAATTTTATAATTATGTCATTTGAATTTTTCGATAATATATAAGGTAATTTAAGTTTTAAAAAAAATATATATATCAGTCTTTAAAAGCGTATCTAAAAAATCAATGGAAAATAATAAAAAATTATTTATTTACAGATTCACTTAACATTTGGGTTTAGGATTTACTTACGAACTTTAAACTGTCAACTGAACTTAAAAACATCCCAATCTGTCATTTAAATGGAGAACTTGCTGATTTAGTTAATCCTGATTCAATTAATACCTCTATTAATATTCAGTTAATATTCAGGAATCAGTTTCGAGATTCAAACTGTATTGAATTTAGAGATATACCTGTTACCTCAATAATTCATCTTATTGCATTCATTGACATAGATTAGAATAAAGACTGATAGAATAACTTTTTTTAGTTGCAAATTTCAAATTTCACACACTAAGAAATTTTTATTTTTATTTTTTATTTTTATTTATTTATTGATTTATTTTGGAGGGGGGAGGGGGAAGAGAATGCTTTTAATGAACCAAACTTCGTTGACATTTGAACAACCTTTTTCTGTTAGATTATTTGTACCTAAGGAATTTCTATTCATCAAATTGCCATTATTGGGATGAAATACCAAATTAAATAGAAAATTAATGAATTCTTAATAATTAATTTTTATCTCAAACCTTTTTCTAGACTTTACTACTAATTGAGATAATCCTTTTGATAATTGAGATAATTGATAATCCTTTTCTAGTCCAAGGAAAGAGACCTCATAATAGGCAAAAGTTGTCTTTAATTTTTTATTTTATTATAACAAATACTGAAGAAAAATAGTAATTGATATTAGCCGGCGTCTCTTTCAACTTTCAAGAATTAAATACGTCTTACGCTACTAATTTTCGATACAAAATTTCGGACTATCCGAAAATTTGTTAAAAAAAAAAAAAAAAAATAGAAAAATCTTAATTTGATAAACAAAAAACATTTTTCGGTCACGTTTTTTTATTTCTTTATTTTTATTTTTATTTAATTAAATTTTTATTTCATATATATATATATATATATATATATATATATATATATATATATATATATATATATATATATATATATATATATATATATATATATATATATATATATATATATATATATATATATATATATATATGTTGCACGAACGACTGGCAGATAAGCCTAACCGTCTTTTCAGCAATTGCGCGCGAAGTTGAAATCTCAGGGACCTTCCTGGCCTTTATGAAGGTTCACGGTTCCACACGCACCCATTTTCCTTTTTTTCGAGCCAAATTTCAACCGGATTGAACCTCAGAAAAGGCCAGGAAAGACTGTGAGAAGGACGTAGCAATACCGAAAGCTTGGGTAACTTCCTGATTTTGGGGGTTCACTGGGTCTCCCAGCGTCATTTCCCAAGACTAGGAGTCCAATTTCGATGTGTTGAACCTTCCAAAATGATATCAGGAAAGAGCGTGAGGTTAATTTGAGCGGAATGATTTGCAATTGCAAATCAAAATCCCGTTAGGCTTATCTGCCAGTCCTTCGTGCAACCTATACTATATATATATATATATATATATATATATATATATATATATATATATATATATATATATATATATATATATATATATATATATATATATATATATATATATATATATATTCATTAAATTTTAACTATTTCTGAATCCCAGGAAGATTTACATACAACAATAGTCGCTAATGTACTGCTGATCTTAAAGTTTATTCTCTTTTTCAACACTTAAAAATCTTTAATTCAAATCTATATCAAAAGTTTACTCAGAAGAAAAGCCTCTATATACTTTATAATATTATTCTTCAATTTTTTCAAGTTAAATCTCTCATTTTCGTTTTTGTTAACTAAAAAAAATGGTTAAACAGATACTGGTTGCTTAGAGTCACTACAATCTATGTATGATCCATTACTCTGTCCCCCTGACCCGTGAGTGGTGAATGAATGATTAAAATTTTTATATATATATATATATATATATATATATATATATATATATATATATATATATATATATATATATATATATATATATATATATATATATATATATATATATATACAGGGTATACCAGAATGAGCGGGTACGTTAAAAAAAATAGGAGCATAATACTCCATATATGTATGCTCGATATAACGCTTCGTTACGAAATAATTAGCGATGAAGCCAACCCAAGAGGGTGAGAATATGGTATGCTACGCAATATTCCCCATATTAAGATGCAACAATTGCATTTGAACTAGGGTGAGAATATGGCATATTTTCCGATACCGGTATCTACGCAAAAAATTTGTATAATATATCGGTAGTAGTATCCAAGTATAGGCATATTTTCAGGTATCGGGTATCGGGTATCGGCTTCGGGGAATTTTTAGGTATCGGTATCGGTAAAAATTTTGGTATCGCTCCATCCCTAATTTGAACAATAGGTGTTCAAAGTGAGCATGCGTGCACGGCACCTGCGAAAAACAGATATTGTCGCAGACTAGCATTCATCTGATGTTATGTCTGCACACATTTTCCTGATGCGTTCCTACATGTTCCGAACGTCATTGTCTGGGGTGGCGTATACGACACCTTTGATAGCGCCCCAAACAAAGAAGTTCAACTGTGTGAGGTCCGGCGAACGTCGAGGACAGGCAACAGTATTTCCCAGAACTATCTATCGTAAAGGGTAGTTTGTATTAAGCTAGGTGCGCATGTATATGGTAAAGTGTGCTTGGCAGCTATCCAGCTGAAACCACATGTCATGTAGATTTAACACGGGTACATCCTCAAGAAGCACTCCGAAACCATTGTGAAGGGATTGAAGGTAGTTCTGGCTTTCAGGCGGTCAGGTAGAAAATAGGAGCAGAGGAGATT
>SEYY01019115.1:205000-210000 GCA_009176605.1 Armadillidium nasatum | reverse complement strand
AAATGGAAATTACTTAAATATTTTAAGATTTGATCATATAGTTTATTTCTTTTTTTTAATTTTTTTATTTTATTTTTATTTTTTTTTTAATTTGAAGTACACGTCTAACGTACATTGCCCTTTCCTTTTTAGGGGAAATTTTCTTGGAAGTTTCTACCTAGGATTTTCAAGATAAATCGAACCAATGCCTTCAAATACGTAAATCAATCACCCAACCGTTAAACCACGCCAATTACCATGAATGGTAGGAAAAATAGATAAAATTATCAGAGGATTAAAAACGATCATAGATTAAAAATTTAGGTTAGAAAAACAAAAGGTTAGTAAAAACAAAAGATGACAGGGAGTTCCACAGAACAGAGAAGGAAGGACAGAAGAAGATATCACAGAGTACATGATTGGAGTTTGTAATATTCACACAAATTTCGTGTGCAAGCAATTTTAGGTTATGCTAGGTTAGGTTAGGTGTTAACTCACGTCAATTTCTGAGAAATTATCATGAATGGTAATAAGCTAGACAAAATTAGGAGACGGCTAAAATTTCACCCAAAGACGTCATATTTGCTCTTTCTGAGCTTAACACTAAGAAGTCGTAAGGTTCTCATGGTATTCCTCCTGTGGTTCTCAAAACTTGTGCTTCCAAGCTTGCACCCATCACCCATCCTTGGTAAACTATTTCTTCTTTGTATTTCTATTTCAACCTCCCCTTCTTGCTGGGGGACCCCTCTCAACCTTTTAACTACCGACCCATTTCTTTAACCTCCATTCCTTCTAAAGTTTTCGAATTTATCCTTAACAGGAAGATTTGGAAACATCTCAATTCTTCTAATTTTATCTCTGATGGTCAGTATGGCTTTCGTAAGAAACTCTCTATTGGTGATCTTCTTTCCCTTCTTTCAGACTCTTGGTCCTTCGCTCTTTGGCATTTCGGTGAATCTTCTGCTGTCGCACTGGACATATCGGAAGCTTTCGATAGAGTCTGGCACAAAGCTTTAATTTCCAAACTTCTCTCTTCGGAATCTATCCTTCTTTCTGTGGACCTTCTCTCTGATTTCCTTTCTGGTCCTTCTATAGCAACTGTTGTAGACGGCCACTGTTCATTCTTTAAAGCTCTTAATAGTGGTGTTCCTCAAGGATCTGTCCTATTCCCAACAATTTTTTCTGCTTTTCATTAATGACCTTCTCTCCGTTACTTTATCTCCTACCCACTCCTATGCCGATGACTCCACCCTTCATTACTCCTTTCAGTTTGAAAGGCTCTCCTTCCAACAGCAGTTAACAGACGCAAGGAGGGTAGCATTGGAGCAACTGACCTCTGATCTATTTCGTATTTCATTGGAGCAGAGAAAACATGGTCGCTTTTAATGTCTCAAAAATTCAATTCCTCCATCTCTCTACTCGACACAACTTTCCACACAACTATAATATCTTCTTCGAAAACACACAACTCAAACCTTCATCTCTCCTTAATATTCTTGGTGTTTCTTTTTCTCGTTTTCTTTCTTGGAAAGATCATATTACTTTCTCTTTCTAAACAAGCTTCTAAGAGGTTAGGTGTTCTGAGGTACATTCAGAATTTCTTCACTCCACCCCAGTTGCTTGCCCTTAATAGTTGTGTTGTTCGCCCCTCTATGGAGTACGCCTCACACATCTGGGGTGGTTCCACTCATACAGCTCTCCTTGAAATGGTGGAGTCTAGGGCTTTTCGCCTAATCAACTCTCCTGCTCTCACTAATTCTCTCCAGCCCCATTCTGCCTGTCGAATAGTTGCGTCACTCTCTCTATACTATCGCTATTACAACTGACACTGCTCTTCTGAGCTCTCTCGTCGTATACCTCCTCCATAGAGAAGGGCTTGTGCGACTCGTCTTTCTATACAGTTTCATCCATTCTCTATCCAACTCTCTGACCCCACACTTAACCGCTATGTTCAATCTTACATGTACTCTGCTGGTAAAGTCTGGAACACACTTCTTTCATCTATTTTCCCAACTTCCTATGACTTATACACCTTCAAACGCCGTGTATCAGGTCATGTCGACCTTTAATTTGACCAGGTTCCCGTCTTTCCCCCTAACTCTGGTGGAAATTTTAGTAGGCCTCTGGCCTTTGCCCACCAGAGGGGAAATAAAAAAAGTAAAATAATATGATCTTTGGGAATAAGAAAGTAATATTTAATAAGCACTTAGACTCACAGCAAATAATGGTCTATAACTGTATCCTAGATCAATTTGATGAATATGACTTCCATAGACAACTCATATCTTCAAATATTAAACAGACAAAAGAAATAAAATGAAAAAAAAGAATGAAAATAGCCTTGATCATTATAAAAAGATTTTTTTTTACCACTACTCATGGGCAGAGCCCTTTTCTAGTGGACATAATTATGGAATAAAAGAAAACCCACCCAATCCTGAGCCTAACTTAGATTCTTCAGGTGATCGCAGAGAGAATACTTAAAGAGAGGTAGATTAAATACAGAAGTAAAAACAAAAGATGGCAGGGAGTTCCACAGAACAGAGAAGGCTGGACAGAAGAAGGTATCACAGAGTGCAAGATTGGAGTTTTCAATACTTACACAATTTTCGTGTGCAAGCAAGGCACCCCTTGTGCTGAGAGGGTAGTGGAATGCAAGAGGTGAGCTCCCTCGAGCACCTGCCTTTGTAGTACCTATATAAAAGAGAGAGCGCTCCAACATCACGTCGCAGAGAAAGAGGGTCAAGAGAATTTAAAAGTAGGGAACAGTTTTTTAGTCTTTTAGTCTTAGACTCAACTCTATCCAAATAAAAATGATGGATTCAGCATCAATTTTCCAATTTGTTTTAATGAGATTATTTTTTGAGCAGTTCGTGCTGCCTGTAATGACAAATGAATGTGAGACATGCACCCTGGTTGGAAAGAGAGAGAGAGAGAGAGAGAGAGAGAGAGAGAGAGAGAGAGAGAGAGAGAGAGAGAGAGAGAGAGAGAGAGAATATCGATTGAAGGAGATTACAATCAAAACTAACAAATATTTGACCAGCCGTACACTAGCGAAAGTTATGTACGAAGCACAGTTTATATATATATATATATATATATATATATATATATATATATATATATATATATATATATATATATATATATATATATATATATATATATATATAGGTAAAGGTGGAGATTGTTTCTGAGTTTCGATTGTTAAAAAATATCGAAAATCGAAAATATCGGAGAAGCCTATCGTAAACAAGAGAGTTGTCAGAGGTACGAGGTACTATTACTAGACATAGACACAATTATTATTACTTACTTTTCTAGCAGAACCTAATTCGACTTATCATAACCTGAACTACCGAAATTGCCGTAAAAAGAGGCCTAACCTACACAAGAATTTGCCGTAAAAGAGACCTAACGTACACAAGAACGTTTGCACGACATAGTAGCCTAGGGCTAATTATAGTCAGGAAAATATCGATTATAATAAAATATCGACATAAAAAAATATCGATATAAAAAATATCGAAACTCAGAAACAATCTCCACCTAAGCCATATATATATATATATATATATATATATATATATATATATATATATATATATATATATATATATATATATATATATATATATATATATATATATATATATATATATATATATATATATATATATATATATATATATATATATATATATATATATATATATATATATATATATATATATATATATATATATATATATATATATATATATATATATATATATATATATATATATATATATATATATATATATATATATATATATATATATATATATATATATATATATATATATATATATATATATATATATATATATATATATATATTTAATTTTTATTTTATTTTAAAGTAATATTGTAAAAATATAATCTTCACTACTGATGGAAGAGAAGTTATTGTTGTTTTTCTTTATCATGAAGATAAGAAGAATTTAGAGAAGAAAACTAATTGTCAATGACTTAAAAAAAAAAAAAAAAAAAAAAAAGTAGATAATTTAAAGGTAAAAAATAGATATTGAATATCGATACATTTTTTTTTTATATCGATTAAAACATCCACTACTTAATTTTAAACGAATTAAAATTTTGTAAACTGCCACGTAGGGTTGTTAGAAGTAAACACGGTAGGATGATATATCACTGAATTCCTGGACAGATTTTTATGTTATTTATGAACGAAAGAAAATTCATATTATCTGACATATAGTAAGCCTAAAAACCTGTCTTATTAGATACAAATGGATGTTAACAAGTTTGTGTCAGACATTTTTGCTATTTTTGTATGAAAGAAAACTGATGTTCGTTGGCATATAGAAACACTAAAAAAGCTCAGCCTTATTAAATACCAAGGGATGTTAACGAAGTTTCTATCAATAATTTATTTTTAATGAATGAAAGAAAATTTCCTTACATTAACATATATAGTAATAACTTTAAACACCTTAGCTTTGCGTGATTAAATACAAGGGGTATCAATGTAGTTACTCAAAAAGCAACTTAAGAAACTGTTAGGTCTACTGCTCGTAAATTTGATAAAAAAAAGTTAATAGATATTAAATTTTCTAAAACGTCTTTCTGTCATTACTTCCATCAATTCAAATTCTCTCTCTCTCTCTCTCTCTCTCTCTCTCTCTCTCTCTCTCTCTCTCTCTCTCTCTCTCTCTCTCTCTCTCTCTCTCTCTCTCTCTCTCTCTCTCTCTCTCTCTCTCTCTCTCTCTCTCAAGATTTACTTTGCATTAGATATCTTAAATACAATATTCGCCCTTCACGTGACACTTTATAATTTTAAATTATAATTAAACTATAATTTTTAAATTATAATTATAATTAATTTATAATTTTAAATTTCTTAAAGCACATTACATACTAAAATAAAAATATAATAAACAATAAATTTCTTCTAAATTGTTTAACGTAAGAAAAAATCGGCCCAAATAATAATAATAATAATAATAATAATAATATTA
>SEYY01019115.1:185000-202500 GCA_009176605.1 Armadillidium nasatum | reverse complement strand
AATTATAATTATTTCTATTTTTATCATAATTATTAATTATTATTATTGTAATTATTATTGTAATTATTATTATTATTAATTAATATTATAATCATTCTAATTACTATTATTAATATCGTTATTATTAGGTTATTATTATTACTATTATTACTATCATTATCATTAGTTTATTACTATTAATATTATTATTAGCATTGCAATTATTATTATTATAATTATTATGATAATTATTATTATTGATTATTATTATTATCCTGTAGATTAACCTAATTATTAAGGAAATAACTTCACCGACGGAAAAAGTTGCTTGAAAAGCCTAAAAAATTAAATGTATTTGAGAAGGAAGAACGAACACAGAATAAAAAGAATAAAAGAAAATTCGAGTGAATGATTGATTAGTTCTGCATATTGAAAACTTCATTAATTAAGAAAAAAAAATGTATGAAAACCTAAAAAGTATATATATATATATATATATATATATATATATATATATATATATATATATATATATATATATATATATATATATATATATATATATATATATATATATATATATATATATATATATATATATATATATATATATATATATATATATATATATATATATATATATATATATATATATATATATATATAACAGCGGTAACAGAAACAAAAACTTATAGAGAAGAGAGAGAGAGAGAGAGAGAGAGAGAGAGAGAGAGAGAGAGAGAGAGAGAGAGAGAGAGAGAGAGAGAGAGAGAGAGAGAGAAATAAACTTGTTAATCTTCCACTATTTTTAAAAGCAAGTAATATTAAATATAAAAAAAAAGAAGTTACTGTATAAAACGGTAATCAAAATAGAGACGAAAATATTTCCAAATTTTTTTCAAACGCTTAATGCCTTCGAAAACTTTGTTGTCTTTTCCTCTCTAGACAAATAAAAGTCCCGTTGAGTTCAAATAAAACATTTACAACTAAATAAAATATATTAAAGTTACATGGACCATCAGAAGAGTAGAACTTTTTTTTTTTTTTTTTTTTTTTTTACAGAACGCCACCGCTCACGGGCAGAGCCCTTTTCAAGGAGGGGGCACATTACTAATATTACTAATATTTTTGTAAAGGAATAAATATAATTTTAAAAATAAGATTTTATATTAAATGAAAGTGATAATTAAAGTTCGTAGTACAATATTTTCATCGAGATAAAAAAATAATAGAAACTGAGCAAGATTTCATCTTGTACTAAGTTGATAATTTGTATAAAGAAACCTTTCCATATTGTGGAAGTGGAAATTTTTTTTTTAGAATGAAGATGGAACTAAAATAAAAGGGAAACTGTCATGCTAAAAGAAAGAAGAATGAAAATGGTAACGCACTGAAAAAAGTGTTAGAGGAGACAGTGAAATGACGCCAAATTTGTTCATTCCCCAAAATGAAAATGGCTAATGACCACATAGGAAGAATAAAACTAGTTAGGAGATGTTAAATAACAAACTAGATACTATTTACGCATTTTGCATAACAATTTAATTTAAAGGAAAGTCCAAAAAGTAAATCTAGATCTAAATACTAGATCTAGATACTAGTATGTTGGATGAGTAGAAAGAAATTAAAACAAACTAAACCAGTAAGAAACCATGATTAGCACAGATATAATAATAACATAATAGGAGCTTGGAGAAGAGTTAGACAAAGTTATTGCAAAGATTTGATCGAATAATAGATGCAATGAAAACCTTCCATTAAAAATTCAAACTTTACGGTTACAGCTTAATACGAAACCAATTATGTATCAATAAATAACTACGAAAAACAAATCATGTATCGAAATCTATTTTTACTCAAGTTGTCTGTTGAACATTTTGTATGTGAAAGAATCCATCTATGAGTAATCAATTATTTGCCTATTCGAACACTTGACTAATGCAAAAATGTAAGACGTAATTCAGAATATATATATATATATATATATATATATATATATATATATATATATATATATATATATATATATATATATATATATATATATATATATATATATATATATATATATATATATATATATATATATATATATATATAGTATATACAGGGTGATTCACATCGATGTTAACAATTCTTCGACAGTTAGAAGGTGACAGCATCAGAGTGAAATTCCACCGAATATATACAGGGTAGTAAATTGCTCGTTTAAGTGATATCAAGAAGACAGTTTATTATAGTTTATTACCTGGCATATAACATAGGAATATGCCATTACAACATGTGTTTAAAATGTAAGATCCCGGCCTGGATATACATAACTCGCACTGTTGGACCATATTGGTGTGCAACTGTTGGAATGTTCCTAATACGTGTTGCTCCTTCCACGATCCTCTGCAATTAATTTTGCCTGTCGATAATTTCCTCCCAATAAACCTGCTGCTTTAGATGAACCCATAAATAGAAATTATAAGAATTGAGATCTGGAAACCCGGTCGGTCATCGACGCCGATCCACTGCGTGGGTATTTGGTGTTTAGCCAGTGGGTCACGCAGGGTGGGTCCATGTCTTGCTGAAACTACATTCGAGGCACACACTGGAGCTGCATATCGTCCAGTAAGTCGGATAGGTCTGAGTCGAGATAAGCAAGATAAGACTTTCCGGTCAGGGTCTCGTCCAGGATGTGTAGGATGTTTGTGTCATTCTCCATATCGTCCCTTCGATATCACGTAAACGAGCGGTTTAACGCCCTATATGTGTTCTGTGGAATTTTATTGTCATGATGTCACCTTCCACTTGTCAAAGTTTGTAAATATCGATATGAATCACCTTCTATATATATATATATATATATATATATATATATATATATATATATATATATATATATATATATATATATATATATATATATATATATATATATATATATATATATATATATATATATATATATATATATATATATATATATTAGGATGGAGCGATACCAAAATTTTTACCGATACCGATACCCGATACCGATACCTAAAAATATGCCGATACTACTACCGATACTTTACTCTTGTCCAAAAATTTTACCGATACCGATGCTCAAAAATATGCCGATACTGCCGATACCGATACTTCATTCCATCCCTAATATATATATATGTATATATATATATATATATATATATATATATATATATATATATATATATATATATATATATATATATATATATATATATATATATATATATATATATATATATATATATATATATATAACCTCCACACACGTATATATATAATATATATATATATATATATATATATATATATATATATATATATATATATATATATATATATATATATATATATATATATATATATATATATATATATATATATATATATATATATATATATATATATATATATATATATATATATATATATATATATATATATATATATATATATATATATATATATATATATATATATATATATATATATCACCAAAGAATTTTGTGAAACCAAATCAAATTTTTTTTTTATACAAAGTAAAAGGAATCGGAACCACAGGCACTTTCGAAACAGGGTGATTTAAAAGTTCCGGAGCTGGGATCCTAAAAAAAAAAATAAAGCCTCCCTGTTCAGGCACAGTTTGCAACGAAACGGCAAACATCATCCTATGAGGCTAATCTTTTTCCTAAACTATGTAGTATAAGTACTTACTCCGTCAACCAACTCGAAGGCCGAATATCAGTAGCCGAGTAAGATCTGTTAATAAATTATTTTGTACAGTATTATATTTTTCCTTTGTCACGCGTCAGAAATTCAAAGTTATAATAAAAATAAAAACAATCTCATATTGCAATTTTTGCATATATATATATATATATATATATATATATATATATATATATATATATATATATATATATATATATATATATATATATATATATATATATATATATATATGCAAGTATAAAGTCTGTTATAAGGGGATTCGAACCCTGACCCTTAAGCTGGTAAGATAGAGTTTTACCTCTGCACCACGACAGTACTAAAGGAAAACAGAGCGAAAGCTCATGAACAATTGCCATGCAGACTAACACAGAGGACCTCTTTGACAGCGCTCTGACTCAGGGCAACAGGTCAGTCACTATCCCCCTTTCACTCACAGACTATTTTTTCAAGTCTCACCAGCTTAAGGGTCTGGGTTCGAATCTCCTTAAAGGAGATTTTACTCTTGCTTATAAATATATATAATAGTCTGTCAGAGTTTTAGCAGACTTGAAACTATATATATATATATATATATATATATATATATATATATATATATATATATATATATATATATATATATATATATATATATATATATATATATATATATATATATATATATATATATATATATATATATATATATATATATATATATATATATATATATATATATATATATATATATATATATATATAATTATATAAAAATTAAAAAATTATAATATATATATTTTTAATTTTAAAAAAATAAAAAATAAAAAAATTAATAAATAATTATAATAATATATATATATATATATATATATATATATATATATATATATATATATATATATATATATATATATATATATATATATATATATATATATACTGCTCATGATCTATAGTCATGACGTTAATCCCAAAGGACCTCCCCGACCGCAACTCAAGCAAAGGGCAACGAGATCAAAGGTCGAATCCCTCACTCGCAGACAATTATATCATACATTTTAAAGTTGCTATAACTCTCACAGACTATTTTCATACAGAAAATTAATGTCTGCTATTGGACTCGAACCAGCAATCTTTAAGATGGTACGTCTTGCGCGCTGACCACTAGGCTATGACTGTTCAAAAGGAAATCGCATTGAAGCTGCTCATGATCTACAGTCATGACGTCAATCCCAAAGGACAAGACTTACCATCAGATCGAATAAGAGGAGGAAAGACAAATTTACAGAAGTTATTAGAGATATTTTTGACAAGAGGTCAGAAATTTTTATCAGTAGGAGAACCATGGAGGTCAGCGCACTTCCTTTTTATGAAAGTACGCTTAGTCCGTCGAAGAACATCCCTGCAACGATTCCGAGCTGAATGAAAATTAGCAAGAGTGATAGGAGAAGGAGAGTTTTTCTATTCACGATTAGCATTGTCTCTCTCCCGAAGGACAAAAGAACAGTTGCCATATATATATATATATATATATATATATATATATATATATATATATATATATATATATATATATATATATATATATATATATATATATATATATATATATATATATATATATATATATATATGTGTGTGTGTGTGTGTGTGTGTGTGTGTGTGTGTGTGTGTGTGTGTGTGTGTGTGTGTGTGTGTGTGTGTGTGTGTGTGTGTTTATGACACTTTACCAGAAATTAGAGCACCAATTTAGTTTCTTTCTTTTTCCCTTCTCTTGTTACTTTCGATGGCTATCTCTTACCTTCTATTAAAGTTGAAGTTTTCGCTCAGACTTTTTGATGCATAATATTATTTCTTCCATGACGAAATTTTAGTTCTCTCTGAGCTTATGAATAAGAAGGCATATTTTCTTGGCGGTTGCCCTTGTAGTTTTCGAAAGTTATACTTTGCCTTGATAAACTCTTTATTTCTTCCTGTCTTCTGCTGCATTTCCTTTATTCTGACGGTGTGAGCTCATTCAGTCTATGTCAAAAAAAGGGGAAGACCACTTTCAATCTTCTAACTACCGTGTTTTAACTTAACAACTGTTCCCCTAAAATTTTCGAATCAGTCTTGATCGAGAGATTTAGGAGCAACTTTCTTCGAATCTCAACTCTGGTTTCCAGTATGACTTCCATAATAAACCCTCCACTTGTTACCTTTTTTCCCTTCTTTCTGACTTTTACTCTAATACTCTTAGGAATATCTATGACTCTTTTTATGTGTCTCAAGACATATCGAAAGTGTTCGATGGAGCCTGGCACAAAGGTTCTTTCTGCTACCATCTTAGTAATTTCCTTTCATTAACACAAAATTATTATTACAATGATAGCAACTGTTGTAGATGGTCACCGTTCACTCCTTAAATCTTTCAATAGTGATGATTTTGTTTTATCTCCTAACCCTCTTCTACTCCTTATTAATAATCTTCTCTCTATCATTTCATCACCTATCCAACTCTCACGCTGATGATTGCTCTATTCATTTTTTCTTTCATTTTAAAATACTTCTCTTCTAACAACGAATAACCGATGCTTAGATGGGTCCTTTGGAGCAATTGATCTCTGATCTTTTACATATTTATAACTGGGGCAGCTAACACATGGTTATTTTCAACACCTGAAAAACTCGTCTCCTTCATTTTTATACTCGACATTATCATATACACAAGTCAATGCATCTGATCTTAATATTCTTTGTATTTCTTTTGCTAGTGATCTTTCTTAGAACGATCCCGTTGTTTCTCTTACGAAACAAACTTTTGATTAAGAGGTAAAGTGTTCTGAGAAGTCTTCAGAATATTTTCACTTCTTCTCAGTTGCTTACTCTTTTTAGGGATGTCGCTCATTCATGTATGGAATATTCCTCACACATCTGAGGTGGTTCCACTCAAAAATACTTCTTTAAACGGTGGAGTCTAGGGCTTTCCACTTTACAAATTAGCTTACTTTCACCAATTCTTCAAACCAGTTTCTGCCAGTCGAACTGTTACGTACATCTCCTTGTGCTAGTAGCATATGTCATCAGATGACAAAAGATGAGTAACGCATCCTAAATCATACTTTGAAAAATAGTGATGTCAGAGTGACCTTGAAAAATGATGTCATTTCAGGATGAATGGTTTATCCTCTGTGCTCTATTATAACGGTGTCACAAGACGTAGTCCGACTAGACAGACATCTGTTTTGACAGCCCGGAATTCTTAATCTCTTAAAAATGTCTAGGGGTGATAGAAATACTTGATAAAATAAAATAATATGCTTATTAATTTACTTAAAAAAGATTGCTTCAGTAAGGGAAATAATAATTCCCTAATATCACAGTCTCCTTAAAGGAAGTCAACTGCTTTCCTTGTTCAAATACTTTCTAAGGAGGAATTCTACTTCTCCTATTTTATTTATTTAATGTCTTCCAGGAGGAATTCTACTTCTCCTATCTACTAAATTTTTCAGGAGGTTTTCAACTTCTCCTACTTATTCTTCCCAGGAGGTATTTAACTTCTTTTTATTTTAATCTTTCAGGAGGTATTCTACTTCTCCTATTACTCTTCCCAGGAGGTATCCAACTTCTGTTAATCTATTATATCGACCCTTTTGTCGGATTTCTCACTTTATAGATTACGGTCAGTGAAATGACATCAGATTAATAAGGTCATTCATTTAAGTACCTGGCTTCTTTAACTACGATACTATTAAAATATCGTAGCGCGCGAATTAGTTACTAAATATACTTTCTTTCTTTTCATTATCAAACGAATTGATCTTACTATGCTCGCACTGCATTCAAAAATGCCAATTCTTTTACTATAAATTTCATTCATCAATTATTATTAAATATGAGCGAAGTTCAAAATCGTAACAATGGCCTATCTCTCATTGTTACAAACGGTATAGCTCACAAGAATATCCTTTGATTACAAACCACAACAGTTGATTCCAAGAATACTTTGATAACACAAATATTATTTTTTTTGATAGCATGAAAATTCCTTTTAAATTGAATACTATTATTACATGCAGTGACATCCAAGAAAACTACTATGAATAAATTCTATCTATTTTGATAGATGAAATTAAAACAGCTGCAGGAGCAAACTGGAAAAACAAAAGCCGGGTGTTTTACCTAGCAGTTAAAATCGAACGATCACTTAGCACCAAAAGGTAAGTTAAAACTTGGCCATAGTAAATCGTTTCTGAGGAACTAGTAATTAAAATGAACCATGCTTTCTCAGTATTTGTTCATAGAGTTCTCGCAAAGAAAAACCATCTGATTGATGATAATGGAAAAAGGGAAAATTAAAAAAGGAAAGAATTAAATTTTTATTTTAATTAAAACAAATATTAAAAAACCTAATTAGTACCTCTTTTACTGTCGTCACTACTCTCAATCCTCGATGAATTTGTTAATTTTTAATCCCCCCCCCCCTTTCCTCACAATTCGACCTTACGCTCTCAACAATATTCTCATTGAAAAAGTTTTTTTCCATAATTTACTGAACGGAAAATAAGGAATGAGTATTTTCTCTCTCTATTTATGAATATTTAAATTACTTTTGACTCGAACATTTGTTTGTGCAATAACCAAATATAAAATTTAGCCTTCAGATGTTAATTGTTCTATAAACTAACGTAAATAACGAAGAGACATTGACAAAAAAAAAAAAAAAAAAAAAAAAAAAAACTAGAAAAACAAGTGTTTTGAAAGCACACTATAATGTTTTAACATATATATATATATATATATATATATATATATATATATATATATATATATATATATATATATATATATATATATATATATATATATATATATATATATATATATATATATATATATGGTGATGAACCCAGCATACTTGACCTTTTCCTAACTTTTTTATAATTCTCCTTACACTATTAAACTCTTTCCTCCTCTGGGTTCATCCGATCATCTTCTTATCTCTGTATCTTGTCTTGTCTCTTCAAGTCTTCCGCAGGAACGGTCCCAGCCTTCGGCGAGGAGACGTTTCTGGCATTTCGGATGCCACTAACTGGTCTGACTTGCGGTTGTACTTTTCTGATTTTCTATGGAATGATTACTGTTTCCGTGGGAGAGGGTTCCTCGGAGTGTGCAGAGCGCATAACCGAGGTGTTTCTCTCTGGCATGGAGGTGTACGTTCCCAATTTTCTATGACTTACACACCTTCAAACGCCGTGTTTCGGGACGTGTTGGCCATTAATCTGACCAGGATCCCAATTTGCTCCTTTCTTTGGTAGAAATTTGGTAGGCCTCTGGCCTTTGCTCACCAGAGGTATACATATATATATATAGGTATATATATATATATATATATATATATATATATATATATATATATATATATATATATATATATATATATATATATATATATATATATATATATATATATATATATATATATATATATATATATATATATATATATATATATATATATATATATATATATATATATATATATAACAAAGAGATTACCCAAATGAAAATTAAAACTAAAAAAAAGAGTTAGGCCTTTCTACGCAAATGCGTCCTCATCAGACTTCCTCCATATATAATATATATATATATATATATATATATATATATATATATATATATATATATATATATATATATATATATATATATATATATATATATATATATATATATATATATATTATTCTCAAATTCATGGACAGTATAAATTTTAACGAAATTATGACACAGTTACAGATTTTTGGATGATGATATGGAATATATAATTTATTCTTATGGAGAAATGAATAGCTAAAAAGTGAAAAATGAAAATTTTCAAGGTGTGAAGGATTTTTATCAGAATAAACATGATGAAAATAACCACGTGATTGTAGGAGAAAAAAAAATCCTAGAATTTTGTTTGGAATTCTTAGGAAATTAAATTTACCAAAAAAAAAATCAGGCAATGGAAATCCAAAGTTTGTCATTATTATTAGATAATTGGTAAAAATATTTATATATTGGATATTTTTATTTTATTTATTTATATATTTATATAAATATATATATATATATTTCTTTTTTTTGTGAATAACTTCAACATGAGCTCACAGAGCTTCAAGGATTATTTCAAATGGTTGCTTTTATAGTGGAATTGTAAAATTTTAAAGCTTTTA
The DNA here is from genome assembly GCA_009176605.1 of Armadillidium nasatum. Classification (NCBI taxonomy): domain Eukaryota; kingdom Metazoa; phylum Arthropoda; class Malacostraca; order Isopoda; family Armadillidiidae; genus Armadillidium; species Armadillidium nasatum. The sequence continues at coordinate 192,598 of SEYY01019115.1, read as the reverse complement.
TTTGATCACAACAGAGTGTGGCCGGGATTAAAGACCTTTTAAAAAGTATTTTTATTTTAAAAACCCAATAAAAAAAATCATAACACAGCAGTAAAAACTTTTTTAATCACCTTCACTACTTGAATGAAGGACACACAATGTTCTCTTTATTTAATAATGAATTAAATGATGAAAAAAAATTGGAAATCAAGAAAAATTTATCTGTTTACCATTCCTAGATGGTTAAGTGTTCTCTGGTTTCTTTCGAACTAACACAACTCCAGTTTCTTATTCTGTATAAGGATGTATATATATATATATATATATATATATATATATATATATATATATATATATATATATATATATATATATATATATATATATATATATATATATATATATATATATATATATATATATATATATATATATATATATATATATATATATATATATATATATATATATATATATATATATATATATATATATATATATATATATATATATATATATATATTTATTTATTTCACTATCAATTTCCAACTTTCGTGGGGTAGTGCTCACCACAATTCCCTCACAAGCTACTCATTCCTAGCTTTCAATCCCTTTCACCACCACCCTCCATCTCACTCTATCCTCTGCAAGTCTACTACCCTCTTCTAAACTCAAATTCCTTCCCACAAAATCTCTCTCACTCCATCCATCCATCTCCACTTTGGCCTTCCCCTCCCCCTACTCCCATCCACCTCGGATCTAAGTACTTTTCCCACCATCCTGTTCTCATTCATTCTACACATTATGTCCAAACCATTTTAGCACACCCTCCTCCGCTCTATCCACTACAACCCTCTTCCATTTACACATCTCCCTTATTCTTTCATTTCTAATAATATCAATCCTTCTCAATTTACATATTGCTCTCAAACCTTTCATCTCAAAGGCATTCAAACTTTTCCTCACCCGAGCATTTATCATCCATGTTTCACATCCATACATTACAGAAGGTAAACACTTACATTTAAACATTCTTATATTCATTTCTTTCGAAATTTTCCTTTCTTCCATACTTCTATTAGGCCCCCAACACTTTCATTCCCTCTACCACTCTATTCTTTATTTTTTTTCCGTCCCACCCTTACCTTCTACCTACATTCCTAGACATTTGAATTCATTCACCTCCTCAAGTTTCCTTCCCCCCACTTCTACAACCCCCAATTCTTCCCTCCACATCTCCTCATTCCCACCTCCAATTCTCATAACTTTACTTTTCGCTGGATTGACTTTCAGTCACATGTTTGTACATTTCCCCTCAAACTCTCTTACAAGTATTCTCAGCTTTTCTCCAGGTTCTGCCACCAACACCACATCATCTCCAAAAAGTAAAACTTTCACATCCCATTCACACTCCCCATTTATATATATATATATATATATATATATATATATATATATATATATATATATATATATATATATATATATATATATATATATAATATATATATATATATATATATATATATATATATATATATATATATTTACTCTGACGTCATAATAAATATATACTGAGTTATGTTGTTTTAATTTTTTTTTTGCATTATTTATTTTTGAAACAGAACATATTAAATTTTTCGTTAATAATTAAACAATATGTTTAAAATTTTATATATTATATCTTTATATATATAGTAAATTATCATTTCTTTAATATTTAATTCACTTGGAAAAAGAAGCTTAGGTAACAATTTTTACCCAATCAGAATCTAGTTCTCATAAAGCTTATCTAAAAGTAGACCAATCAGAATTTTTGAAAGAGAAATGTAGTTTATACCGCCTCGTGGAAGCTCGGGTTTTGTATTCAGTAATTCAGTCGGTAAATGGGAAGAGTAGTGAAACAACGCGCGCTGGATACATCAGGGCAGTGCCCCCATTAAATATTTACCATCTATAATCCACCCATTAACATCAAGGCTTATTTATTTGTAAGGCATAATGGCTGACCCGGAGACCCAGTCCCCAAGTGAAGATCAGCAAAAAGCACCTCTAAAAGAAAAGGAAGTTATTGGTAAGTTTTGATTCGTATATTTTTTAATACGTTAACATGTGACTTCAGAGGCTGAAATGGCCGGCGTGGAGTGATCGAGATTTTAATAACTCGTAAAGCTTCCAAGCTTGTTTTAAAAATTGTTATAGTAACACGTTTCATGTACTCTGCTATTTCAATTTTGAGAGCTGACCTATATTTATATTTAATATGTAGATTAGGTCTTAAGTTACCGCGCAAAATTTGGGCCTAGACTAGTATTTCTTAACCGGTGCCCCAAAGAGCCCTAATAGTAACGCAAATTAAATATAATGTAGAATAAGCCAAGTACCCTGTAAGTTTTTCGTGAAACTAACGGTTTTGTAATTCAGAATTACTCCGTAACTTCAGATTCTCATTTAAAGCAAAGCTGAAAGTTTATAGGCCTAGTATGATTTAAGTTAGGTAGTAAATGTATTTTACTGATTTAATTTTATCATTTTGAAACCAGTAAGTTTTTTAAATATTAAAAATAAATAAAATGGGTAATTGTGCAATGTAAGGGCCTCGCATCCAATTTTTTTTTTTCCAGGAAATTCTGGAAATGTTAAAATTGAATAAATGCAAAAAAAAAAAAAAAAGGCCTAAATTATATACATAACAAATATTTGTACTCTACACTAATGAAATAGTTTAACACAATACTTTTTCTTTTATATGGACAAAATATTAAAATAGCAATGGTTGCTAAAATTGAACTGTAGCTGCCATAATCAACATTTTAGCCAGAACTTAAATGTATTTTTTGTAGACTAAACTTTAATAATATATTATCATTTAATTTCTTACTCTAATAAATTGTAATGTAAAAACATTCATTCAGTAACAACCACTCATGTATTCATGCGTTTTACTGTTCAGAAGGTTAGGCCTCTTTGCTGGCCATAGGTACAGTTTTACCCTTTATATCAAGGTTAGGTTAAATTGAACTACTTAATCCAATAAACTTGACATCCAAATCTGGACTTGGAGGGTAATTGAACACCTAATAGCCAGCAAATATACCTCGCCTCACAAACTAACTTTTTCAGTATTTTATCTAACTAGTTCAATTTAACCTAACCTTGACTTAAGGGTAAAACTTGCCTATGGCCAGCGAAGAGGCCTAACATTGTTCATGAACAAATGTTTTGTTTTGATTTATTAGAGTAGGATTTTAAATATAGTATACTATTTTACTTAATTTATTAAGGTTTAGTCTACCAAAAATATATTGGTAATACTTTAGTAAAGGGGGCTTAAATTTTTTTCTACTCGGCCTAACTACGAAAACAAAATGATCTATTTTTTTATTGGTTAATTGGCGAATGATAAATGATTTTGTAAGAAAAGTATAAAAATATTTTAATTTAAAAAAAAATTTTAAAGCTAAAATTATTTTTCTTCAATGTGATGTCATGAGATCTTTTAATATGGTAGAAACGCGCACAATGCACAATGACAGTCCTATAAAGGTTCAGTGCTTTCATGTTAATGGGCTGCCTATAATTTTCACTTCCCCATCAAAATTTTTTTTGGCAACGTATTATATATATATATATATATATATATATATATATATATATATATATATATATATATATATATATATATATATATATATATATATATATATATATATGGAGAGAATATGATAATTTTATTACCTGGTACAGGGGGCAGAGCCCCCTGTAGATAAATGATTGTGTGCCATGCATTTATGATTTCATTGCTGTACTGCAATGCATATTATAAAAGTTGCAAATGCATGGCACACGAATGTTTGTCTACATGGGCTCCACCCCCTGGCCCATGAGTGGTGGTAAAATTTTCATTTAAATTCCTTATATATATATATATATATATATATATATATATATATATATATATATATATATATATATATATATATATATATATATATATATATATAATACAAATTTTAACTATTTCCATTTTTTGCTTTCAACATTTTTTGAAAATAAAGCAACCTCGTCAAAATATTCAAAGGAGTTATATAATTTCGGCAGATGATATTCTGTTATAATTATTCTTTAATTTTTTTTTCCTCAAATGTCATTTGTTGATTAATGAAAAAAAAAACCAACCGATTTCCTTTTCGTAATTATGCTGAGAAGAAAAAATTTCGGGCCCCCTTCACTAAAGTATTACCAATATATTTGTTCTGGCTACTATGTTTATAATATGACGACAATGTCTAATCAATTATGGAAACTCATTTATCCGCTCCAGCAACCATGATTTTTATATTTGTCACTAATGAAAGTAGTTAGTTCAAGTTTTTACTATGAAGTATAAATATTTGCTATGTAAGATTTTATATTTTTTGTATTTACTAATTTTATACATTTGTAATGTTTTATATAAAAATAAAATTTGGTTGAGGCCTTTTGTTAAACAATTGCGTCAAATTTTTTCAGAAAATTTGGGTATGGGAAAACTTTTCTATACTAAAAATATCAAAATATTGAAAAATGTAATTAACAATAAGTACAATCATTTAAAATTGTGCTATTTAATGCGGTATCATTTTGCAATGCAATACCAGGTTGCTGCATCAGCACTGGAGTGAATTTTTAAAAATTTTATAGCTATTTTGGAGCTAGAGAAGTTGGAAAAAATTCTTTATTCCAAATTCTAAATCACAAACCAAATTCGGTAATTATGAGTAGAACTAGGAATTTTTTTCTACTCGGTTTACCTATGAAGAGGAAATGATTGTAATATGAATTTTTTTGGTTTATCAGCAAATGATAAAAGATTTTTAATGAAACAAACAAAAATTTTTTAATTTCAAATTTTTTTCTAATGGTTTAACATTTTGTCTAGCTAATTTGTATTGTCCTTTCACTTTTTACAATGTTGCTATATATATAATATATATAATATATATATATATATATATATATATATATATATATATATATATATATATATATATATATATATATATATATTATATATATATATATATATATATATATATATATATTTTTTATATATATATTATATATATATATATATATATATATATATATTATATATATTATATTTATATATATTTATATATATATATATATATATATATATATTTATATATAATATATATATATATATATATATATATATATATATATATATATATATATATATATATATATATATATATATATATATATATATATATATATATATATATATATATTATATATATATATATATATATATATATATATATATATATATATATATATATATATATATTATATATATATTATATATATATATATATATATATATATATATTATATATATATATATTATATATATATATATATATATATATATATATATATATATATATATATATATATATATATATATTATATATATATATATATATATATATATATATATATATATATATATATATATATATATATATATATATATATATATATATATATATATATATATATATATATATATATATATATATATATATATATATATATATATATATATATATATATATATATATATATATATATATATATATATATATATATATATTATGAAAATTTTGTGGACATTTAACCCTTTAGACCAGGTTAGGTTATCAATAGTTAGATCCAGCAAACTAGAAAACCTAACCTGGACTTGAAGGATAAATGTACCAAATTTTTGTAGTTTTTTCAAACTACAAAATCTTTAATTCTGATTTTTTTTTTGACAAATGCATATAATCATTAATTTTAGTAAATGTTAACTTCTACTCCTACCTTAAAATTAAATCTAATTTATATATATAAATCAAATTTTTGTAGTTTTTTCAAACTATACAAGATCTTTAATTTAGATTTTTTTTGACAAATGCATTTAATCATTAATTTTAATGTTGAACTTCTACTCCTTCCTTAAAATTAAATTAATATATATATATATATATATATATATATATATATATATATATATTATATAATATATATATATATATATATATATATATATATATATATATATATATATATATATATATATATATATATATATTATAAATTTTTGTAGTTTTTTCAAACTACAAAATCTTTAATTTTCTGATTTTTTTGACAATTCATAAAATCATTAATTTTAGTGAATGTTTACTTCTACTCCTTCCTTAAAATTAAAATATATTTTTCTTAATCTAAAATATCAGTGCTTTTGACCTCTTTACAAATTTTAAGCAACCCTGGCTAAATTTGGGAGACCCTTGCCCTGGCAAAATTCCAGCTCCATATATATATATATATATATATATATATATATATATATATATATATATATATATATATATATATATATATATATATATATATATATATATATATATATATATATATATATATATATATATATCCTAACTTAAAAAAAAATTTAAATATAATATAAATTTAAGCATTTGAGCTGGGGGAAAAACAAATCTACATCCAATGATATTTTTTGTTAAATTATTGAAACCTGCATCAATGTTTTACTTAATTCTTACGTTAGATATTTACTGTAAAAAGCTAGTTATATAAAATTAATTTTAAAATTTCAGATTTTTTTTTTTTTTGCAAGCTCTACAGATGAGACAATGATGCAACAACCCTTTTAATCACAAATTTCATTTAATTAAAAAAAATCTATCACAAATATAAAGTTATTCAAAGAAGTTTAATGTAGTTAATTTGTTAATTTGTTCCATAGTATATATATATATATATATATATATATATATATATATATATATATATATATATATATATATATATATATATATATATATATATATATATATAAACTTCAGGATGAAATGTGCCAGCATTTAGCAATCTACCACAAGATGAGCTTTAAGATTTAATAAGACCAATTCACTTACATTTAATATATTCAAAGCTGTAACTGTCTATTTTGAGTTGCATAACCTAAAAGTAGGTGATCAGTGTTTGGAAGTAAGGAATAGAGCTAATAAAATATTAGTTATAATAAAATCACTAGTTTACAAGAGCAAAGAGGGTTATAAGCAAGTTATATAACATGTTAGGCCTAGCATTAGAGTATTGTGCCTAAGTTTGGGCTCCACATTTAAGAAGTTATGCTGGAGATATTACAATGTCTAGCAACAGGGATGATTTCTGGCTTTGGGAGTAAGAGCTATGAGGAGAGGTTGAAGGAGATTTATCAAAGGGGATATGATACAAGTTTACAAAATATTTGCATCTGACAATAATAGATTGAAAAATATTTTATAGTTGACCATGGAAGATAAACTAAAGGAAATAAGAAAATTAGTCATGCTATCTCTAACAAAATACTCTTTCAGTAATGGGGTTAATTTTTGGAATGGACTTGCCACAGCAGATTGTTGACTGATTCTCTTTCAACATTTAAGATGGGACTGGATAGATATATGAATGGTTTAGGTATTTTATAGTATGACTTGACTAAGTCAAATTGGTCAGTACTCAGTATATATGAATTTTAGACCAGTTTGTGACTGAGC
>SEYY01019115.1:147500-180000 GCA_009176605.1 Armadillidium nasatum | reverse complement strand
TTTTAAAAACTACAGTACCATTCTCTTCTGGCTTACTATTCTTACTTTATTATTTTAGTTTTTATCATTTTGCTGATTATCTTTATATCCAATCGCATCTCAAATCCTGCACCACTTCTTTCTGTATCCTTTGCCCCTTTTCCTTGAGCATATTCCTCTTAGCACTTAACTAATTTCAGTTTCCAAATTTTTTTTTCTTACATTGTGTGTCTTTTCTTTACCTCCCACTTCCTTCCTAAGTCTTCATTTCTTCAAACTTATTTTTCCACATAGAGTAAAGTGTGGAAATTGGATAAAATTTGAGCTATTTGGAATGCAGAAATTTATTAACCATATCCTTTTGGCCCACAAATATAATCTTAAATGTATAATTGTAAAATATCTATAACAAAGTATGGTCCAAATTACCTAGAAATATTTGGGAGTTAGACAGATTGGACTTACTCAATTTTCATATATTGCAGTAGTTAATTTTATCAAAACTAGTTTTTCAGGTTACAAATTGCAGATTGTTTAAAAAGTAATTTGATAATAGTGTATTAAATTTCAGTTACTTCTAACTTTGCTCATGCTATGTGAGGAGCTAAAAGAAATTTTAAAATTTCAGTATAATAAATACTGATCCATTTTTTATGATTATTCTTAATATACATTTAATATTAATTAGCCTTCATATTCATTTTAATTTTTTTTCTTTTTTTAGCCACCAAAGTAACTGGGACTGTAAAGTGGTTCAATGTGAAGAGTGGTTATGGATTTATTAATAGACATGACACTAAAGAAGATGTGTTTGTCCATCAGTCTGCAATAATTAAGAATAATCCAAGAAAATATGTTAGATCTGTTGGTGATGGCGAAGAAGTTGAATTTGATGTCGTCGTAGGTGAAAAAGGAAATGAAGCTGCAAACGTAACTGGACCTAATGGAGATGCAGTTCGTGGATCGCCATATGCTGCCGATAGGAGGAGAGGATATCGGCGCAGATTCTACCGTAGGGGTGGACCTATGGGAGACTCTGGACAAGATATGGGTGACCCAGGCCTAATGGAGTATGGAGGCCGTGGAAGAGGTCGTGGTGGCTTCAGGGGTCGTGGAGGACCACGTCGATTCTTCAGAGGTGGTTTCTATTCACGAAGCAGAGGGCGTGGGGGACGCGGTGGCGGTCCCATGCCATACGATGGAGAAGACGACGTTCAAGATGGAATGCCTATGAGAGGACGCGGTCGTGGAAGAGGAAGACCTCGTGGTAGAGGCCCTCGAGGCTACTTCAGGCGTTATGGTAATGGTCCAAGACCTGAACCCGAATTAATGGGACCACCTTTTGGACGTTCCAGGGGAAGAAGACCTAGAAGAGGAGGACGTGGTCGTGGTGGTCGCGGAGGAAGATCAGACTCCGGACTTGATAAGAAGCAAAATGTAAGATCTTTGTTTTTAATGATATAAAAAAATTTTTTTGTACTTAAGCGCTTTATTTGAAATAATCATACATGCCTTATATTTATGTATTAGTGTTTTTACAATTTCTAATGTTTTCTTTTTTTTTTTTTTAACCTTTAGGGTTCTTCGCATAATTTAGATCAAGAAGGACAAACTTCACAGAATCAGTCCCAACAATCAGTTGAAAATACAACTGCAGAAAGTACAGCTTAAAAAGTGAAAACTTAGCCCTAATGTTACTAATTAAGGAGAGAAGAGAAGTCAGTTTTGATAGACCTATTAATCTAAAGTCAAACTTTTTAAACTTAAAATAAATGGATAAATATCTTAACATCGATGGGTCTTGAAAGCCTGACTCTCTTTTCTCCCACAAATGGACCTCTGGTAAGCATAAGCACAACCATAAAGAAGGGGCACTCTTTTTAACCTAAACAGCTGCGATTACCTGCAGTTGTTGAGTTTACCACTGAATGAAGGCTCTAACAACTGGTTTGAGGGATTAGTGTCCAAAACTCTCCGGGTCATTTAATGGACACTATTGTAAACATTACTTGAAAAGGTTAGAGCCTTTGCTAGACAGGCCCTTTCTTAATTGGGGCAACACCAGGAAATTCCTTTCTAGCAGCATAAAATAAGGGTTTTAAAGTCAAACGGCGGGTGGATTAGTTGCATTGCAATGACCATCAAAGTTTCTTTTCAAAATCTTCAAATCGTGGTGCTGTGGTGTTAAATGCTTACCAGAGGTCCACCAAAAAAAGTGAAAAATCATCACATATGCACATGTTTTCCTGCGTTTCATTGCCTTTCCCGCATTTAATATCTGTAGATTTCCACACTTTCGTAATATGCCCTTAAGTAGGCAATGGCAGGAAATTTTTTGTTTATTTTTAACATTATTGGCATTATTTATACCGAAATCATATTTTGACACTTTTTCTACAATTTTTGTAGGAATTCAAATGTGCCAGAAACATGTGCATTTGCAATAAAAAGTTAAAAAAAAAAAAAAGTATTTTATTACCCAAAGAGTTTCAAAGCTAACTCTGTTTCCTACAGTTTACTTTTTTGTTGAATTGAGAAAAGCAAATTAGTTTTCATGGCTAGAAAGCTGTTGTCAGTTTAATTTGTATTGCAAGTAGGCTAAAGTTTTAAAAATAACATGACTAGTTTCATATTTGGTGATGCGGATCAATTTCAGTGAATGAAGAGAGTTGTCATTCTTATCAAAGTATGAAGTTTTCAGTTCGTAGTAGTGAAATATTGTAACAAGTTTGATATTTTGAAAATGCAAATTATTTTTTGTAGTTGTATACTCAGATTTTTCTCTACGATTCCTCTAAATCCACTTCTCAATAAAATTGCTTAAAAAAAAGTCTTCTAACTTATATAACTTTGTCAGATTACAAGAATTCTTAACTAGTACAATTTTTAAATTCATTTAGGAGGCAATACTAAAATGCGTTACTATCATTTAATTATAAGTAATTATAGATACTTGAATTTAAAAGTATTTTATAAAACTTGTCTTTAGTACGTTGTAGAGACTCTTAATTACGTAGTTCATATGTTTGAGAATTTCTGTAACCATCTAGTACACTTTCGTTTCACAGGTAGAAAAATAATTGGAATAATACATTTACTGTAGAAGTTTGGACCGGAGACCGGATTATTGATTGCCAGTCGTTATACCATAAATCTTTATCAAAGGTTTTTTCTTTGGAAATATTGAAACTGACAAGCATGGTTTTCTAGAAATCAGTTGGCTTGGGCATAGAGTATAGTTAATGAACGTGGTCTCTTAAATTATATATTTAATGCATACCAGTTTAGTATTGGTTGTCCGCTAAGTGATAGAAGAAAATTATAGGGTGACGTACGGAAATAGCAAAGATAATTTTGTAAAATTACCCGTAAGATATCTCGTTTACCTAGAATTTTAAATACATTCGATTTTTTACTAAAGCAAATAGGAACTTGAAATTACTCAGGATGTAAGATTGACTAAAGTTTGCCAATACATTTACGCTAAAATAAAATAAATATCCGTATTAAAATTCGACATGTAATAAGGAATCATGATCATACGCTACCCCAGAAATATTACCTAATGAGTTCAATCAATTCACTTAATTTACAATAAATTATTTCATTTTTGGCAAAAAAAAAAAAAAAAAAGTGGGTCAACATCAATTATTTATAACTGACCCGGCTGTACCTACAAAGGTACAAATGATTCTTAATATCGTAGCAATCTTTCCTCGCTTCAAATTCTTCAACTAGTCTTAGTCTTTTAGTTCACATTAATAAATATCTGAAGATTCGTCTATAAAAAGACATTGGAAATTTAAGTTGTCTGAATTCTGAAGAACTTAAACCATTCTTTTACAATATCATAAGGAAAAATGAGTTTAAATTAAAGTAAAATTTATTAAAAACAAATAACTTACAAAATTTAAGAAGGAAATAAATTTAGTATACAATATATATTTACTATTTTCCTAATTTAAACCATTTAGGCTTATGACTGGATTTCACTTTGGCACCTTCTTGCTGCTCCCTAGAGTCCAACGAAATTTTCTCAGGAATACTGCTACCAGACATATTACCAGATTCGTAACTAACTTGTCGATTTCTATATATATATATATATATATATATATATATATATATATATATATATATATATATATATATATATATATATATATATATATATATATATATATATATATATATATATATATATATATATATATATATATATATATATATATATATATATATATATATATATATATATATATATATATATATATATATATATATATATATATATATATATGGGAAAGAGTTTGTTAATAATAATAATTCAACCTAATTTGCAACCCACTGGATCTTACGAAATCTAATCAACAACAAAACTAATAAATTAAAATTATGCAGATTATGTAACAAAAGTGCACTTTTTTTAGAAGAAAGTAAAAAAAGGTAAGTAATTGTGCCATGAGAAAACTGCAATATTTGCTTGACTTGTAAGAAAACTGAGTTTGAGACTGGCCATGAGTAAGGACACTTGTAATATATTTTGCTGCTCTGTGGCTGTTGAATGATTACGTATATAAATGTCAAGGCTGTCTCAGTCAAAAATTTCAAGTTTATTATGTCATCTACTTTAGTCCATAGAATAAATTTTTGTCATGTAATAATTGACCTGAGTTTATGAATATGCATTCAATATGCACTTTAATAAGCTAAATTATAAACAAATATGTCAACTAAGCTGAACACAAAACCAAATCACCAATACATAAGAAGAACGCCTAAAATATCAATCATAAAATACGAGGGATTCGAAAGCAACCTAGGTATTAGTTGTCGTCAAATACCCTGTACATAAAAAAAAAAAAAAAAAAAAAAAATCAAACTATACCTTGATCAACCATATACTAATTCAATTTCTTCTTAAAGAATGATAGCGAGATACTATTAATAGAATTCTGTGATAAATTTTTCCAAAAATTACCCTTTCTGTTTCTGAAAAATATTTTCTTACATTTACATGACATGCTTTTTCCTTTCTCTTTATCATCATCCCTTGTCAACTTATTGTAATCTAATGGGAAAAAAGGGCTTACATCTACAGAATCAAATGATCTAAACCTGAATCATATCCTCTCTATAAAACCACCTTTCTACAGAAAACGTCTTCAATTCTTCTATCCTTGTAACTCTTGTTTTTAAATCTAAAAATAATCCTTTTCATAGTTGTATTGCTTCCAGTAAGTCTGTCTCAACTTAGATAAGGCCACAATAACTTCAATCATTGGTCTAACATAACCAATAAAAAGTTTACTGACTACCTACCTACTTCTGATTAACATTACCAATTATTATCCCTAATATTTTATTAGTCCTATTCCTGGCTTCTAGGCACTGCTCAGATACTTTCAAATTACTATTTTATATAATCACACCCAAATTCTTTTTTCTTTATCCATAAATTTGTCATTCTGCATCCATATCATAATTAAAAATTTTATTAGAGTAACTCAGGTGAAGAACTTTCCACTTTATATTACTAAAAATCATCTGATACTTGTGCGTACCACCAAGAAGTTTGCTTAAATCTCGTTGAACCAACATACATCCTTCAAAAATTTTATCAGGACAGATCAGCATAGTGTCTTCAGCAGACTTGGTAATTTTATCTCATTTTCCAAATCATTTATATAGTTGAGGAACAGAAGTGGATCCAGAACAGAAGCCTGAGGAACCTTTTTTTTTTCCTTTATCTATTTGTATGTCACCTATCCTATATCAATGCAATAACTTGGACATAAATCACCCATGAGGTACCTTATCAAAAGCTTTGATAAAATCCAAATATAAAACAAACTGGTTTGTTCCTTTTTACACACTCCGCAATATACAAAAAAAAATATTCCATAAGGTTTCTCTGATATGACCTACCTATCATAAAACCATGTTAAAAATTTTGGAATATTTCATTATTATCTGGAGGTTTTACTATTCAAATTTACAGTACCTTTTCCAAAATTTTTAAAACTTGACAACTAACGACGTTAAACTGACTGACCTATAATTTCTCACTTCCTCCTTTGTACCTTTTTTATAAGCTGGCACAACATGAGCAGTTAACCAGTCTTATGGCACCTCATTATTAGTAAGAGATCTATTAAATTACATAATCAATATTATTTTTATAGAACTCTAGCATGCGGGCTTAATGTAATTAATCTACTGAAGTAAATTTTTTGTCTTATCAGTTCAAAATCCGAGGAAATGCAAAACTATCTCTAAAATGTTCTCTGAAATCTAACGCATCTTAACTCAAGAACTGTTATCAAACTCTTCATCTGCAAACACGTTGACTAATTCTTCATCATATTACAGCTAACAGTTTACCTTCATTTGATCAATCATTGCTTTTATTATCAAATTAAAAAAAAAAAAAAACTTTTCTCTAAATTTTTACTATTATTTCTCGTAATAAGGTAAATTTCTCCCTTTTTATTCGGTGTTCTTATTATTTAATTTAGTTCACATTTTATTTCCCATAAGAATCAAAATATACTACACTATTAATCTCTCTGACTACTTTACTACTAATACTTTTACTTCAAGAAAATATAATTTATAACACCTATGCTTAAATTTAATTAAGGGAAATGTGAACTGAAGATATATATATTATATATATATATATATATATATATATATATATATATATATATATATATATATATATATATATATATATATATATATATATATATATATATATATATATATATATATATATATATATATATATATATATATATATATATAATGCCACTAACATAGCATCATGGTAATGATTGACTCGACATGCTTGAAGGAGCAGTTCTGATCCTTATGTGAATCCTAAGAGAAACCAGACAAGTTCCCTTCGTCATATATATATATATATATATATATATATATATATATATATATATATATATATATATATATATATATATATATATATATATATATATATATATATATATATATATATATATATATATATATATATATATATATATATATATATATATATATATATATATATATATATATATATATATATATATATATATATATATATATATATATATATATATATATATATATATATATATATATATATATATATATATATATATATATATATATATATATATATATATATAATTACTTGGATTTAACTACTGATTTAGAAGCTGCATCAAACGATGACTTTTTGCTAAGAGATTCTTCATTAAGGTAAGTTGGAAGATCTTCTTCGGTTCCAAAATAAATAAGCGCCTTTGGAATACAATCAGCTTCTACAAGGCTACTTGCAGGATCAAGAACTCTTCGTGGGTGAGTGGTGTCTGTTTTGAAAAATTAAAAAATAAATAAATAAAATAGAGCGTTTTTTGTTTATATAAAAAAAACTAGATAGATATACGAGTCATTTTAGTTTCTCTAGTTTGAGAAATTCGCATGAAACGCAGTTAGAAAGAATACGAGGAAACTATAAGAGTGTATGTATGTGGATTGGGAGATTTACTAGAGGTGACATGTTGATTTCTTTTACCATCCGTTCTACTTCAGCTTTCTATCCTTCTTTCTGATCTCCTTTCGGATCATTCATTCTATGGTAGCTATAATAAACACGTACTATTCATTTGTTATTAAAGGTATTATGGTGAAGTTACAGTTTTAAACCCAAATTTAAGCTCTAAATAAAATTACTTTGCACAATACTTCGGACTTCACATACAACTGTAGATCCTCTCACTGATACACCCAAAATAAGCTCAAAATAACTATAAAATCTCTATAAAATAAATATGCATAAACCTAAAAATACAATTTAATAATGAGTTAATCAAAATACTCCAAAAACCCCCACCAATTTTCGTTTTCAATTATACTTACACAAATAAAAATTCAAATCCCTCCGAACGAGTAATGGCTTAAGAAAATCTATAATGTCATTCACAGTATTTCGGGGCTTGAAATTAGCTTGAATGGCGAGGCGATCTGGGAAAATTATCCTTATTTGAGTTACAGGATAGCGGTTCATCGCTAACAAGAGGCGTGAATCCTTTTCCAACTGTCTCATTATCATTTGTTTGTAATGGTGCTTCTTCAAGTTCTTTTCTGGGATATATATATATATATATATATATATATATATATATATATATATATATATATATATATATATATATATATATATATATATATATATATATATATATATATATATATATATATATATATATATATATATATATATATATATATATATATATATATATATATATATATATATATATATAATGATGGGACGATTAAGAATTTTTTGACGATGACGATGAAATTGAACAAGTATATTTTTAAAATTTTAATTATTTTAATAAATTTTAACAATTTTAATATAAGGAAGAATTAAATTTTCTTTATTCAAATGTGTAAATACGTGTAATTTTAATATAAAAGTATAACATAGTGTATCCCACTCGCTCACGGACCCAACGCTTATAGGTATCAAAGTACTGGTCATAAGTTAATAAATTTTGCTACGAACAAACCTTTGTGTGGGAAGCGAAGGAAAGTCATGAGGTCGCGCCACTTGCCACACGTCCAAAGTCAACATGTACGAAATTGAATCCTCCTTTGAAGATTGGGCCATTTCCAAGCAACTTTGGTGGCAACCTTCCGTAACATGGAAGAGCTTGTGCAAACTATACCATGATGCTAATGGCGATTACTTCCAACACTTGTTGTAAGGCAAGCCACGATTCTCACACACCAACGTTTGCTCATGGCAAATTTTATTAACTTATGACTAGTACTTTGATATCTATAAGTGCATATCTTTTCTCCAATTTCTGGGATAATACGTTTTTGTCCTAGAGAGTATATGTGGCCCCCCACTACTAAACCACCTTTCACTCTCAATAAAATGGGGTGGAACATAGATATTTTATAAACCAATATATGCAAATGAATCGGTAAAACAATCGGCAGAAAACTGACGATGACGATTGAGAAAAATATGCCGATTTTGGCGATGTCGGTTAATTGTTCCATAATATATATATATATATATATATATATATATATATATATATATATATATATATATATATATATATATATATATATATATATATATATATATATATATATATATATATATATATATATATATATATATATATATATATATATATATATATATATATATATATATATATTCGTGTGTTTAAGATATATTACATGAGGAATGTTTTGAAAAGTATATAGTTTATGAACTTCGCTAATTGAAGATATTAAGTTTTATAAAATAACTAGTAGGTTATGTAAAAAAGAAAAAGAAATAATAATAATAATAATAATAATAATAATAATAATAATAATAATAATAATGTGTGCACATTTTGTAAATGTATAAAAATGGAATTTCTAGAAGCCTTAAGAATTATCAACTTTTATCAGTAGTAGCAGAGAGGTTTTCAGTAAAGACGATGGACCAGGAGAGAAGAGAATATCAAGAAGAAGCTAGATGTAAGTAAAGGGAGTGAGTCATGTCTTCCTTACAAGAAGACGTCTCCAAAACGAGTAGGAAGTTTAATGATAGCAAAGGAAGACTCTGAGGTGGCAGATTTGGAGGATGCAAAGGATTGAGAGGAGGAATCGATGGTTGTGGACTCTGCGGAACTCAATCTGGTTGCGGTGGACTAATGGGCGGTCATATTGGTGATGGATCCGGATATGGCAAAAGAGGACTTTGCGACATGAGATTTGGAAGAGATGAAGGTATATTCAACAGAGGAGCATTCGGTGGTGGATATGGAAGGATATGGAAAGGAAGGATTTAGCGGCGACGGATTCAGAGAAGATTCAAAAACTTTTAGTTAAGAAAACAAAGCTTTTTGGGTTGGAAGTATTTTGAATGTTAGAAAAAGGTGAAGTGAAAGCAGAAGAATTATAGAAAGGAAAGAATAAGTAGGTTTCAACAAAGGAAGGAGTAAAGAAGGAACTGTTTAGTAAATTTGTAGAAAGAAAAGTAAAGGAATGAGAGAAGAGAAAAAGGGTGTATAAGAATGTAATTTTTTGTATATATTTAAAATATCATTATAAGTCTTACATGAAGAAGGTTCTAAATATTATAAGAGTTTCGCTAACTGAAGATATTGTCAAGTTTTATTAAATAACTAGGAGCTAATTTAAGTAATAAAAATAATAATAAATAATAATAATCTTATTCGATGCTCATTTCGCATATACATGAATTCAAATATAGATTGTTCTGAAAATGGAGTTTTTAGAAGCCTTAAAGATTAACATCGCTTAAAGGAATAGGGTAAATGGAGTTTGGTCTGCATATAATTAACCAACTCTGTCTCATTCTTATGACGAGACTTAAATGTTTGTAAATAAAATTTTGAATATTGAAGCAAAATAGTCCCTAATTATACTCTGTGATCTCATCACTTGATACCTCAAATGCCAAACGCAAAGAAAAGCCTATAGAGTTAAACTTTATACATTGCAATCTTACAGAAAAGAAGTGATAAAAAAAATGTAAAACAAAAGTGGAAGAGAAGATAGAAAACTTTCTCAGAACCTCCTAATCCTAGATGAATTTCCAAAGTCAATGGAGTTTGGAGAACACCTGCAAAAATTTTGTTAGAAGGCAATGTGATACGCAAGTAAATAAAGCTCAATCTCAAATCCAAGCTCAAACTCAAGCTAAAGGCTGCCAAAGTCCTCCAATAGCGCATGTGCAACAAAGTTGTAAGGATGTTCCACTTGTCGACAATGGGAATTTTTATGAAAATTGGCTTAACATTAGACATACAGGGCTTAAAAGGAACTAATGAAACTATATTCCTTATGTCACTTCCATCCAACCTAAAATGGGATTTAAATCTTTCAAAAGATTAAGATTTTTAAACGTTAAGAAATTACCTGATGATGATGATGGTATGAAGCTTTTACTTTTACTTTCTAAAGAGCAAGTTTTATGTTCAACAGTTAAAAATAAATATGATTACAGTTTATAACAATGTGCATTATTAAACTAATCTAAAAGCTGTATAGCAATGCACATATATATATATATATATATATATATATATATATATATATATATATATATATATATATATATATATATATATATATATATATATATATATATATATATATATATATATATATATATATATATAAAATTACATTTTTTTGCACTTGTTCGTTGTACAATTTGCGCACTTCATTACTTGTTAGTTCAAAGAATGAATCATCTTCTTCTGTTCGTTGCATAGAATGCGCATCATCTAAACTAAAGAGAATTGAATCGTGATCTGAAAGCTTTATTATTTTATATATATATATATATATATATATATATATATATATATATATATATATATATATATATATATATATATATATATATATATATATATATATATATATATATTTTTTTATATAATATATATATTATATATATTATATATATATATATATATATATATATATATATATATTATATATATATATATATATATATATATATATATATATATATATATATATATATATATATATATATATATATATATATATATATATATATATATATATATATATATATATATATATATATATATATTAAAACAAAAAAACAAAGTCATTTTATATCTGTCAAAAGAATTATCAGTCAGTTTAACCATGGAATATACGCTAAGAATATAATTTTTTTTTTTTTTTTAAACTAAATCTTTTGGACAAACTTTTAATGTTTGGTCCCTAAATAGACTGATTATTAGGTATCACTTAATTAAAAGAAACAAATATATGGAAAAATAAAAACAGCTTACTCAACAAATATTTAGTTGTAAAATAAAAGTGGTTTAGCCTACTGTAATAATAAAACGAATCTTTACTCCCCAAAATATAACACAATAACCAAGCTAATTGAGTGTAATTGAATTTCAACATATTAAATTAGGATATTAAATAAAGGCAAAGGTAAACCTGTAGATTTCTGATCACTCACGGACCTTACTGAAGTATCTTCAGTTAAATCCTCTCTAGTCTCCAAAGTTTTTGCACCTTTCAAATTTCTCATATACATTCTTTTATTTTGTTTTCCATATCCTTTTTCTGACATTTTAATTTAAATCTAAAAGCTAACAAAGAAGACAAAAGACCGGCTCCAAGATTTGTTTTGTAAATATGCTGAAAAGTTTCTCTCAAATGGAAGATTTTCAATATTCCTTTGCAGCAATCAATAAATGTTGAGTGTTATAATTTAATTTATACTTCTCTAAGCCTAGTTGGTACTGTAGCTCAATCTACTTGACAATTGATAAAAGAGATTGGCTAAAGTGTTTTAGAAAATTTCTACTGGCTGAAATATTCTATAGAGTTTGTATAAAATTATAACACAACAATAAAAATTTACAGTATATGAAGAAACAATATTCCCTGAATTTGCTTTATTTGTACATCCTGGAATAAACACTGATTAAGATTATATACCCACTGAAGCAACTGGGTAACCTATATATATATATATATATATATATATATATATATATATATATATATATATATATATATATATATATATATATATATATATATATATATATATATATATATATATATATATATATATATATATATATATATATATATATATATATATATATATATATATATATATATATATATATATATATATATAATATATATATATATATATATATATATATATATATATATATATATATATATATATATATATATATATATATATATATATATATATATATATATATATATATATATAAAATGTCCTTTATGGTAGTCCTCATTGTCTTACTTTATCCTTAAAATTAGGACAAAACTGAGTTCCAGTTAAGAGTACAAATGATGGAATAATACATCTTCAAACACATTCACCAATGCAGACCTCCAATAACTGCAATAAAACCAGTATTACAAAAATTATAAAAGTACTCACAGGAATTACAATGGGAGTAGAAGCCTCATTCTTCTCTATATTAACCACGTCATTAGAATTAACTTTCTCTTCTGTGACAATATTTACTTCTTCAGTATTCTGACATTCCATTTCATAAGATTCTCTTTCTGAAAACAAAGTCAAATATTGATATATATATATATATATATATATATATATATATATATATATATATATATATATATATATATATATATATATATATATATATATATATATATATATATATATATATATATATATATTAGGGATGGAGTGAAGTATCGGTATCGGCAAGTATCGGCAAATTTTCCGATACTGTATCGGTATCGGTATCGGTATCGACCTTTTCAGTATCGGTATCGGTATCGGCAAATTTTTTGGATAAGAGTAAAGTATCGGTATCGGTAGTAGTATCGGCAAGTATCGGCATATTTTTAGGTATCGGTATCGGTAAAAATTTGGTATCGCTCCATCCCTATATATATATATATATATATATATATATATATATATATATATATATATATATATATATATATATATATATATATATATATATATATATATATATATATATATATATATATATATATATATATATATATATATATTTAATAGAACTTGTTCAACACTGCATTCAGGAAAGAGAAAATGTAGCTACACAAATATTAAACATTAACATAAAAAAAGTTTAACATTACATAAATTAAAAAAAAAAACTTATAATCCTTCATATATTAGGCATATATATTATATTTAGGCATAGTTCATGTCAAATGGTAACAAGACCTACAAGTTTCAATAGCTATTGAATAATATGGGATTTAAAGAATGTAGTCTAGTCAAAACAGAAGACAAAAATGTCAGTTAAATCACACCTGTTAAACTACAACCTTCCGAAACTAAATTTTCACTCCGATTTTCAAGTCGTGAGACGACGTCAGCATTACTTGTCTCATTCTGCGAAGTATTCGAAACTGTGGGTTGTATTTCGATCTCTTCACTTTCTGTTTCCATTGAAGATTCTTCTGTGTTGATAATTTTTTCAATCTTTTTGGTACCAGAATCTATTATTTGTTAAAGATGAAGAACTTGCTTCATCATTCATAGTGCTGTCTGTTTAATATATATATATATATATATATATATATATATATATATATATATATATATATATATATATATATATATATATATATATATATATATATATATATATATATATATATATATATATATATATATATATATATATATATATATATATATATATATATATATATAGGGGGTTGAACAAAAATATGGAAACATTTAGTAAAATTCACAACGGGAATAACAGGTGTGCTTTAGCGGGGTTTTAGGAGGCGCTGTCGTTGATGCGCAAGGCAACTATTATAAGCTTGTCTACACGTTTCAAGCATTATTTGTTGTGAGTGAATCATGGAACAGCTGACGGAATTCCAACGCTCAAACTGATGGGGCCCGTATAGTGGGTGCCTGTATAATCAAAATAGCGAAAGTGTTTGGGGTAAAGCGAGCAACAGTATCAAAGGTTATGACGGCACACAGTAGGGACTGGAAAAACAGCATCCGATAAACACCAGCGGGGATGGAAATGTGTTGGATGACAAGGACAGACGAACGTTGCGAAAGTTTGTTATGTACAATCTGAAATAAACTGTGCCAGAAATTGCTGCCAAGCTGAATATCGTGCTCACACTCTATTAACACCAAAACAGTACGAAGGGAACTGTACAAGCAAGGTTTGTATGGACGAGCAGCCATTCGAAAACCAAAAAGCTAATAAGAGGATACAGTGAACTATGGAGCAATTTAAGATTCATTTTGGTCAAATAAGTAGAGTTTTACTCTCTTCCCCATCTCTGGCAGAGTGTACGTCAGAAGAATGCCAGGCCAATCTTACAATGCAGAGTGTTTGCAACCCACAGTGAAACATGGTGGGGGTTAAGTCATGGTATAGGCAGTCATATCGTGGTTTTCTGCAGGACTTATCCATACACCACAAGATATTGTGACTGCCAACAACTATGTGAACATGTCCATTTCACTGCGCAATGTTTTTTCCCTGAAGTTGATGCTGTTCATCAGGATGACAAAGCCACTGTTTGCACAACTAAAATCGTTTCACATCTGGCATGGCTCCACAATCGTCTGATCTCAATCTGCTTTTGCGAGCAGTATTGGAGACAAATGTTCGAGCGCGCTATCGACCTCCATCAACATTAATAGATCTTACCACTGTTTTGCATGAAGAATGGTACAAGATTCCCCTGAAAACTATACGGAACTTCTATTTATCCATTCCTAGAAGAATGCAACCAGTTCTAGGTGCCAAGGGAGGTTCAATGCTATATTAGTCAATGTTATATGTGTTTGGAGTTTCCATATTTTTGTTCAACCCCAATATATATATATATATATATATATATATATATATATATATATATATATATATATATATATATATATATATATATATATATATATATATATATATATATATATATATATATATATATATATATATATATATATAATGAAAAGTAACACAAAAGCACGAAACATATTGGCAATAAATAAAATTCTTAAATAAAATCGGTGCTTTTTTAAATTCCAAAACGTTTTTACAAAGCCACGTTTCAGGAATTTTCTCTTTACCATCATCAAGATCTTAAAGTTATTTAATAGTATATAAATCTTTGACGGTAAAACTTTTGCAAGATAAAATAAATTGATGAGAAGCACTATTTTTAAACAGAACAGGATGAACACACATTTAGAATAGGAGCAACTGAAAAGGACTGCTGTCATTGTTAAGTGGCGCCTTGAGACTGGAAATGTGAATGGATTCTATTATTTTTAAGTCAAGTAGTAGGTTGGTTTGTGTGATGATGGAGAAATGATTAGAGTATATAGGGTGGTTTTTACTATAACTATGATTTCTAATGCAGGAAGGGTTAGGAGAAGCTACAAGGTTACCCGTTCTTGCCGAATGCCCCTATGTTTTTCTGTTCTAAGGGAGAGTTGGCGCTGGGTGCTACTACCAAAGGAGTTGCTACAGAACCCATAAATATATTTATAAACAACAGAAGAGCGTAAGTGTGTTGGTAGAGGTTCTTTATGGTTGAGAAAGGAACCTATAGATCTATTGGGTGTAAAGATGAAATTAAATTTTATGAGGGTAGTGTATTTGTAGGATTTTTTGAAGAGTTTTTAAGTTTAAGGTATGAGTGATCATAAAAAGGTAGTTTAATGAAGAAGGGGAGTTTAGGGACTGTTAATGATTGAATGTAAAATATAGATGTAAGGAATCTTTTTATGTGTGTAAATTAGAGAGGAAGAGTACAGATTAGAGTTGAAAAATTTAAAAAAAAGTCAAATTCTTTATGAAGATAGTTGGAAGATAAGATGGAAGGCTCTGTAGATTAAAGTTTTAATACTATTGCATTTATACCAAAAAGATTTATATACTACTAAATAACTTTAAGATCCTGATGATGGGAAAAAGAAAATTCCCGAAACGTCGTTTTATATAAGTGTATCGGAATTTAATAAAGCAAATGATTTTATTTAAGAATTTTATCTATCGCCATTATGTTCTGAGCTTTTGTGCTACTTTTCATTATAAAGACCAGATTCCCCAAAAATAGAAATTTACATATATATATATATATATATATATATATATATATATATATATATATATATATATATATATATATATATATATATATATATATATATATATATATATATATATATATATATATATATATATATATATATATAAGATGAACAAAATTCATTCCAATCATTATCTTTCTTATTTCTCTCATCAAATATTCTTCAGTCACAACCTTTCTTCAACTTCCATTAGGGTATTTTAATGTCATTTTCTCTATATTCATTTTACCTATGCTGAATATACAACTACTTCAAATCACAAGAACTAATCCACAATATCTCCAGGCAGATCTCTAACACCATAACGACCTATTTTCCTCCAGGGACAGAACTGAAAAATTGTAGAAATTTTCCACCATGTGGAGTCTACTACGGCTAATTTAATTTAATGTATAATAATAACTGATCAGACTACCAAGCAGAAGTGAAGAGTATCTTAGAATCCCATTAACAAGCCTTAAAGAAGAAGAAGAAGAAGAAGAAGAAGAAG
The DNA here is from genome assembly GCA_009176605.1 of Armadillidium nasatum. Classification (NCBI taxonomy): domain Eukaryota; kingdom Metazoa; phylum Arthropoda; class Malacostraca; order Isopoda; family Armadillidiidae; genus Armadillidium; species Armadillidium nasatum. The sequence continues at coordinate 162,781 of SEYY01019115.1, read as the reverse complement.
AAGAAGAAAAAGAAGAAAAAGAAAAAAAAGAAGAAGAAGAAGAAGAAGAAAAAAAGAAGAAGAAGAAGAAGAAGAAGAAGAAGAAGAAGAAGAAGAAAAAGAAAAAAGAAGAAGAAAAGAAGAAAAGAAGAAGAAGAAGAAGAAGAAGAAGAAGAAGAAGAAGAAGAAGAAGAAGAAGAAGAAGAAAGAAGAAGAAGAAGAAGAAGAAGAAGAAGAAGAAGAAGAAGAAGAAGAAGAAGAAGAAGAAGAAGAAGAAGAAGAAGAAGAAGAAGAAGAAGAAGAAGAAGAAGAAGAAGAAGAAGAAGAAGAAGAAGAAGAAGAAGAAGAAGAAGAAGAAGAAGAAGAAGAAGAAGAAGAAGAAGAAGAAGAAGAAGAAGAAGAAGAAGAAGAAGAAGAAGAAGAAGAAGAAGAAGAAGAAGAAGAAGAAGAAGAAGAAGAAGAAGAAGAAGAAGAAGAAGAAGGAAAAAAAAACATTTCTAAGTTTATATGCCATTTTTTTTTTTCAAGGGTGAGTGTAATGACATTATAAAAAGTTACGGTGACTGGGCAGCGAAAGAGAAACCAAAGTACAGGAAGAAATTACATGCCAATTTTTATGACATCATTTAAACAAATATTGGATATTAACACTAAGAGAGATCTTAAAAAAACTTACCATCCTTATGGGAGGACTTTGAAGATGTTTTAGTAGTTTTACTGACAATCACAACAGGGGAAGACGTTCCTTTCACTTCATTGTTAGTTTCCTTCTGCTGAGTGTTATATCTATTAGAAAAATAATAAAATATGTTAAAGTTGAAATCGTTTAGTTTGCTTTCAATTTAAACACACAAACTCATTCACTAATCACGAGTAATGAATCACTAACCCATATGGTAGGGGAGCAATAAAAACAAAATGTAAATCATATATGATATATATATATATATATATATATATATATATATATATATATATATATATATATATATATATATATATATATATATATATATATATATATATATATATATATATATATATATATATATATAAAGAAAATTTACTACTAACTCAACCGAATACACATCAACTGTAACCAAAACTTTAAAGCGTTTGGTTGGGTTATTCTAAGAAAGAAAGAAAAAAATTTCAAAATAAATGTTAGAAAATTTTGCCATAAATTTCAATACATTTAATAATGAGTTCAAAACTATTCAAAAGCAACTCAAATGTGAATAAAGTCGTCCTAAAAGTACTTTAAATAATGGTTATAATTCTTTATTTTTAAAAATTAGATTACATTAAGAATCCCACTTATATATATATAAAAAAAACAAGACTTTCATTATTGTTTACACTTTTACATTTTTCCAAAAAAAAAAAAATTTTTTTAATTTGCATTAATAAATACTGAATACTAAAATTAAAAATCAAATTGACAGTTTAAAAAATTATAAAAGCATTATAAATAAAAATTACCTATTTGCATGGTGGAAAACAAAAAACTAAACAATGTTACAAAATAATAAATTCTTAAAACAATTTCTGGTAGGTTGACTATAAAAATATGATTAATTTACACACAAAGGAACTGAAGAATTATCGCTATTTAATGTTGGGTGAATTTGTTTAATAAATAAAGATTCCAAAATTAACAAGCTCTCTTTCATACAACACTGTTCTAAAACTTTAAAATCACCCTACCCAATTTTCTATTTGCAAGCCAAAGAATGATTTCTAATAAATGAATGTTCCTTTACAGATAATTCTAAGCCAATTCTATGACTCTCACTCACCCTGTGACCGTCAACGCGAACCCTACGAATACGCTCGGTGCAACCGACGTACGTTCCAAATTACACTTGGGACGATTGTATAAATATATTATATTGGAATGCATCAACTGCCCATGGAAGTCTTTAAACGTAAAAAAAAAAAAAAACTGCGAATTGTTACTGGGTTCTTAAAAACAACATGAATATTTAAAAAAGTAAAATGTTTGCTTAAAAAAGTTCTGATTTTATATTTTAATCAATACACCAGATTTATTTCCAAGAAAAGGAAAAGAAACCTAAAAGTCACATTTTGGGGCACAAATCATTAGACGCAGAAAGTAAATATTAAAAAATAGGATAGGATAGTTATTTTAATGGAAAAATTTCTTCCAAATTTTCAATTTCCAGAGTGAAACAATTTTCAATTTGAACAAACTTTAAAGACTCAATTGATTAATGCAAGAATTTAAATTAAAATTACGACTACGATAACTAAAATAATTAGACCCTAACCCCGAAAAAAAATCTTTCTAAAAACTTCAGATGTAAAAATACAGTCACATACATCTCTTAACTGAAACATCAAGGAAAGACAAACTATTACCGGTTTCCGTGTTCACAGTAAATTTAATGTCATTATGAAAACTATTTATGAAATCAATGACCAAGGGAGTTCGTTCCTTCAACTTAAAAATAACAAAAGTATTATCAACATAACGGCGATAATATACAGGCTTAAATAGTTAGGGCACTCATTTAAAAATTTCCTTTCTAACATACACATAAAGATATTAGCAAACGTTGGTCCTAAGGGGGAACACATAGCTACCCTATTAATTTGTTTAAAAATACGATCGTTAAACAGAAAATAAGTGTCTAAAATCGAGAACTCTTAAAAATTTAGAGAAAGTGACCTTATCAAAAAAATAAAATTTATCATTAGCGTTAGTAAAAATACTATCAAGAATAATATAAAAAGTTTTGTGCAGGAGCATTAGTAAAACGAGATGTAACGTCAAAACTAACCATAAAACCATTAGCATTAATATCCTTAATTTGTTCACAAAATTAAAAAGTTCTTTATAGTATAAATATTAGTTGTTAAAAAAGACAATTTAGTGATTAAATATTTAGCCAATTTGTGATTAGCTGCTTTACACGCTTCTAAGATTGGTCAAAAGAGGAAGATTTTTATGAATCTTTGGCAGACCATAAAGAGGAACCAGTGGAATATAAGGAATTATGAAACGTAGATTGGTCTATAATATATTTATAATTTGAGATTCTAAAAGTTGTTTTAAAAACCTATTTGTTTTTCCTTCTAATTTAAAAATAATTTATGGGAAGTCTTCTTTGGGACGAAATTTCTCCACATCATTTAAAATGTTTAATCTTTTTTGTTTACATAATCACTTCTATTAAGCAAAATACCATTGCCTTTATCAGGCTTAACACAAAACTAAATTAATCTTTTTACCTAGGATTTTTAAAACTTCCAGATCATCTTTCTTAAAAAAGGGGAACCAATTCTTGTTCTATTTCATTTTAACAAACAAATTATAAGCTAAACCCTGAAGTTTATTCCTTGAATCTTCAAGTTTGAGTTAAGCTGATAAAAGTTTGAAGTTTATTAATCAACAACTCAAATGCCAAAAAATACTTGGTAAACGAAGGCTTAAAACAAGGGAGATTAAAATTAAGACCAAGAGATAATAAAAACTTTTCCCTTTCTGGTAGAATGTAATCTGTGAAATTAAAAACAACATTAGCAGAATTTAAGAAATTAGGTCCACTTACGGCTAAATTAGCAAGTTTTTTTTTGTTTTTCGCGAACAGTTCTAACATTTCTATTAAGCTCTCAAACTCTTCCGGTAAAAGTTTTCACAAAAAAAAATATATCAAAGAGACAAAGCACAGAACATAATGAGTTATAACAAAACTTAAGCTCTTCCCTTATCAACCTTCTCTGCTTTGAAATTAACTTTTATATGAAGTAAATCATTTCCAGCATTCAAATAAAATTGCAATTGGTACAGTGACTTCCAATAAAGCTTAAAATGAATAAAGTTAGGAATAACATCGTATAACTCACAGTACGAGCTTTATACAATTAAGTGCCTATTTAGAAGGAGCATGCTCAGTTGTTAATGGATTTCATTAATAGTTTTCATTATGACAAATTTACTATGGACATGGAAACCAATAATAGTGTATATATATATATATATATATATATATATATATATATATATATATATATATATATATATATATATATATATATATATATATATATATATATATATATATATATATATATATATTATGGAAATGCAGAAAGTATAAAATAAATAATGCTTACAGAAAATAGTTTTCTCTATTTTAAAAGAAACAATAAATTGTATTTATTTGTGAAAAAAAGCAAGTACCTATAAAACTATATAACTAATGCTCAATATTCTGATAAGGAAAAGTACTAACAAGTTTCCTCTATTCCAATAAAGTTGACAAAAGCAATCTAACTAACCTCATCATACATTTACCGCCATAAAGCCCCAAACTTTTTAATGTAACAGACTTGAGTTCTTCTCCACTAAATTTTCTCATGGTGTAAACAATAAATGGCTCCTCATTACTGGATTCATATGGGAGAGAGAAGTTATTTCCTTCGATGGCGTCATGATATATTAATACATCCCATAATAAACCTGAAAGCAAAAACCATTTCACAAATACTTCGACAAAAAAAGTGTGCAGTCTAATTTAAAGTCTCTTCAACATTAAAAATTTCATTAAACAGGACACACCCGAAAGCATTGAATAAAATAACTTCCATTAATCTTGCATAATTGCGGTAATAGAAAAAAAAATCCACCATACATGTTTTTATCCAAAAATAAACTGGAGCATTATTTTTAATGCAAAAAAGGACAATTTAAAAAGCTATTCTTTCAATTCTTTCATTTATTCCTATTGATTTCCTAGCAAAGGACATTTGCAATGTAATTATACTTCAATTTGTCTATTTAATAAACCTGTTAAGAAATAAATTTTAATTTCCTTAAAAAAAAAAAAAAAAAAAAAAATTCTGTAATTCTTACAGTATGTTTACTCATAACTCTCATCCTTATCCAATTCTAAAATTCAAATAATTCCTGTAGTAATATTACCTCGGATACAAAATTTTATTCTAGTTTATAAAAGAAAAAATTCGAACTCACTGCTTGAAGAAAATTCATGTATTAAACGCTGTCCCTCATTGGTGACAAGATTAACAATAACATTTAACTCTTGGCGTCGTCTTTCAGCTTCAACTAATTCTAGCTGGGCACGATTCGGAATATTGCTATATTGTATTGTATTACTTGGATCCAAAATTCTTTTTAGATGTCTGAAATTTAATATTTGGATGAAGAATAGAGTAGATATAAATAAAAATGCAATGTCTGAAATAATTTTTTTTATAAAAACAATATAAACCAAATTAATTAATTAGGTTTTTATGATTTTTTTTTACTTTGAAACAATTATCAAACTTAGAAAGAAAAAAAATATATATCTTTGCATTTTCAATTTGATTAAAACTGTATTTTTTTAGGTTTACTAACTTTATGTTATAATTCAGTGGGTCAAGTTCCTGCTTTATACATGCTTCTTCAATGATCTGAAACAAAGGATTTAAAAAGAAATAAAAACATTTAATTATATTTTAAACAGAAAAAAAATAATACTTAAATAATATCAATATGCAAGGTTATTATTATTTGAAATTAAATAATTGCAAAATGTTTTGTAAAAAGAATTAATTATTTAATTAAAATGTTCAACCAATATATAAATGGTATGATAGATAAGCACCCTCCCACCAGAAAGACCCAAATATGTTACTAGTGTAACCCATACCTAAGCACTCATTATTTGAGTGCTTCTGATGGATGGGACAAGACTCAAGGTACCTTTACACACTTTAATAATAATAATAAATTAATAAAGTAAATAAATAAATTAAACAAATAAATATAAGTAAAAAAATTCCAATTCTCAAATAAAACGTAATGTTCATGAAAAAAACTTTTTAATTATACCTGACCAATACTCGTTGAAGATGTAGTTTTGATATTAACTCTTCTACCATTGGGACAAAGTACAGTTATTTCTTTTTTATTTAAAGCCATTTTCATAAACCAGTAAGATTTAGTGTGATAAAAGAGTAAGGTAGATCTTGCTGAAAAACAAATTAGAAGCTACAGATCAAAATTTAATTTTACGTGTTATTTTCTTCTGTATATAGTGTAGGTGAGAAAACTATTAATTTATAATTTTAATGAGTAAATATGATTTGCAAAGATCAATTTGGTATGTTTTTCATGAACCTGATATACCTTTGCTGAGGTTGAAAGTACAGTAAAAAAAAAAAATAGGAGTAAATTTTAAATTTATCCAGACACCAAGACAACTTAGAACTACTATACATTTTAATAATTGCATGAGAAAAAATTTTATGAGGTAAAAAGGGTCACATTTCTATCATCAAAAATGCTCTTGGCAAGCTGTACATATAAAAGTATACTTTTTTATTTAATTAAAATTCCAGCTAAGAAACCAAATCTTATCAGAAAATGTTTTATAAAATATTTAATTTTTTCCTTTAAAATATATCTTTTATGCCTCGGGGTAGAAGGAACCACTATGCAGGGGAAAAGGAATCTCTTTTTTCTTACAGTACCTTTTATTTTTTGTTTCTTACTTATTTTGCATTTATTTTAATATTTTTATTATTATACTATTATATGTAATAAATTATGAATATTTTTGACACTTATAAGTGGTATAAAAAATATTTCCATATACTTTGGTATTTACATAAAAAGACTTAGTTATAGTGGGTAACATTTTCTTTTATACTCTCAAATTTAAAATTTCAAAATTTTTATTCCTTTTTTTAGAAAATCTATTATCTAATAAAATAGTAGTCATGCATTTTTCTTTTTTTCCAATTTTGTTTTACAATATCTATTATACTAGATATAGTGCAATATATAATAGATAGTTACACTGCTGTTTATAAAAAACTTTAAAAATACCCAGTTTCCTTTTTCTCCAAAACTCTTAATATCAGGGCAGTCAGACATTTTTTTTTTCTCCAAAATTTTTTATATGACCTACTATACTAGTATTACTGTTTTAGTTTTTTTTTTTTTTTTTACCACACACAGGCAGAGCCCTTATTGAGGATGAGGCATAATCCTAAAATAAAAGAAAACCTATCAATCTCAAGCTTAACATAAATCCCTCAGGTGAGAACAGACAGAGGATTTAAAGAGAGGTAGATTAAATACAGCAGCAAAAATGAAAGAAGGTAGGGGGTTCCACAGAACAAAGGTGGCTGGAAAGGAGGCACCACAATCTGCAAGCCTAGAGTTGGCAATACTCATACAAAGTTCATGCACAAGCAAGACACTCCTTGTGCTTTGAGAGTAACACAATGTTGGTAAAATGGGAGAGATCAACTCCCTCAAGTACCTGCCATTATGGTACCTATAGAAAAGAGAGTGATATCAGGTTTCCAAAATAATGTTGTTTATAATCAGAACAAGAATATTTTTGCTGTCCACAGGTAAGGGGGGAGAACAGTCAAAGGAAATAGGAAAGTTGGGAGGTGTTTTTTAAGAGTGAGATGTGAAGTAGTTGAGTTTTTAATGAATTTAATTTCACAAGGTTATGGTGGCCACACCAGGAAATTCTATCTAGATTGACAGGAATTGAATCAAAAAGTTAATGATAAGCAATTCTAGAAGCAAAAGAGGGAGCAGTTTGAAATGAGTAGAAGAATGGAGACTTGAGTCATCAGTAGGGACCAACCTGGGTTGGAATTTTGCCATGATCATGGCTGGGGCTCTATAGCTAGGGTTGCCTAAAATTTGTAAAGTGGTCAAAAGCACTAAAATTTTAGGTTAATAAAATTAAATATAATTTTAACTAAGATTTATTTAATTATAAAGAAGGAGTAGAATAGCAAACATAAGCTTAAATTTCTCCTATCCCTTTGAATCCACAGGTATAGATTACACTGGGGCAATTACTATTTCTCTCAACAATGTTACATTTAAAATTTATATTGTTTTATTTACTTGTTCTGCAACAAGAGCTATAAGTCTAGATATTGTGGAAGATTTAACCAACAGGTGCTGCATTTAGAAGGTTTTGTGCCTAAGTATAATATTACCTAGAGTAATTTGGACAGATAATGCCTCATAATTTTAAAGGTGGTGAAAAGGTAATTCAAAATTTATTTGATTCTAATGAAATTATTAACTATTTTCAGCAAAATAATATTAAATGGAAGTATATACCAGTAAAATCACCCTGGTATGGTTATGCAGTATACAAAGTGTGAAAAATTGTATTGAAAAGAGTGTTGGTCTTAATCATTTAAACTTATTTGAATTATTAACATTGATAACAGAAATTGAGAATGCTGTAAATAACCAACCATTGACATATGTTGACAATGACATTGATGACTTCAAACCTTTGACACCTAATCATCTGTTGAAGGGTTATTCAACTAATTTATTACCTGAAAATACTAATTATGGTGATGTAGATTATTCAGTGGACCACATGGGTTTAAATAATGAATTAAATAAAAAATAAAAAATTAAAAAGCAGTTTGTCTCTAGGTGGGAAACAGAGTACTTAGCTTCTCTGAGGGAACGTAATAAAGATAGTTATAATAATAAACATTGGGAGGATAACATCAGAATTGATGATATTGTACTTCTCCATGATACAACTCCCAGACTTACATGGTCATTAGGTAGAGTAACTGATTTACTAACCAGAGAAGATGGAGTCACCAGAGTTGCTCAAATGAAGACTTCCTCAGGTGAAATGACAAGAGACATAACTCTACTATATCAACTGGAAACTAATTATAATAATGCAGACAATTCTAATAAAGAAGAGTCTAATGTAAACCCTCTTGAATTTCCAGTTCTTAGAACTACAAATAGACCAAAAAGAAAAGAAGCAACCAAAGCTGATCAATTTCTTAAAGGTAAAATCAAGAGAGGTGAAATTTAAATATATGTATTAATTTCTTTTCAGGTGAAAGATTTATGAATATTATTTTATTTTAAGGATTTGAATATTTGGTATTTATAAGTACTTGACATTTAAAATGCAACACTTTTATATTTGAAAGTGAGGATATTTTAGGTTTAGTTTAGTATTAAGGAATAAATGCTACCTTTTTCAGTAAAAAATGAGGATGGTAATTAAGGTCGCTTCTTTTGTTAGAGATCTTAATAAAATAAATGCTACATTTTTTGACATTTCAGAAAATGAGGATAGTTTAAAGGGTAACCTTTAAGAATAAGCAATCAAAATATAATTTAATTTTGATTTCATTGATATATTTCATATTAAATTTAAAATTCTTTTTTTATTCTTTTAATGTTGCAATGTTACCTCATTACCCAAACTTTGGAGAAAGAACAGTTCAGAAAAGAAAAACTAATGTTGAATACATTACTTTTTCTTTCTTCCCCCTCAGACTTTGTAAGATATATATACATGAGTATGGGGTATATATATATATATATATATATATATATATATATATATATATATATATATATATATATATATATATATATAATTAATTTATAAATTAACCACAGTGAGGTAAATTAAGTATTATGACCTAATGGTTACAAAAGAAGAAGAAAAAATTAAAAATATAAACAACAATTATGAATTAAGATGGCGGATAGGAAGAATTAAGTTTATAAGTGAAACTTATTTTTCTATTATTTCCTCTATTAAATAAATACAGCCTGAAACCAGTGGTTTTATTGGGAGTACAAGGGACAGGTCCCACGATCTTCAATCATCTTCAGGAAAATATTACCATAAAAAATGGTGAGAAAATTTATTCATTTATTGACCTTAGGTCCCAACTTATCTCTTAACTCAATGCGCATGAAGTTAGTATATGGATTTTTTTAGCATACCTGGATTTTTGCGATATCCATATGCTAAAATCCATATGCTAACTTCACGCGCATCCAGAGTTGGGTTGATTGAGGTAATAAAAATATTCATACTATGATATTTTTTTTCATAGTTATATTAAGTAATGTTATATCAGTCCAATAACCATAAATCTGTATAACAAAGCTATATATATATATATATATATATATATATATATATATATATTATATATATATATATATATATATATATATATATATATATATATATATATATATATATATATATATATATATATATATATATATATATATATATATATATATATATATATATATATAACCACTTCTTTCTCCTCATTTTCTCCTTTTATATCTCCCAACAGCATATGCCATTTCACCTTCTGCTAAAGTTGAAATCTTCACAAACTTTTGCAACTAATTTTAATAATTTTAACCTAATTATATGTAATGGAATTTTCTGGTTATTTTAAAAAGATGTTAATTGTAGAAGTTGTTAGCAAATCTTAAAACCCTTATTATGTGTAAACTATTTTTGATATCTTCCATTTAATCAAGACCAATTGCCCCAATTTTACCACAGGTGACATCTCTGCTCTCTGGAGCTTCTGATTGAGGTTCACCAGCATTTCACTTTCAATTTTCAAATCACCCAGCTTAGTGATTTTAAAATCAATTTTTTCAAGGAAGCCTGTAATTTGAGGTCCGTATCCCTTCCCAGAAGCTTATTTTCTTGGGGTTCAGAAATATATTTTCATCATCTACGTACTGAATTATGACTACTGATGGAGTTAAGTTTACCCGAGGGCGTTGATTTGGTTTTATTCACTTTGTAAGTTAATTAGATAGATTGAATTGAAGGTTTACATGTATTAATATAAAGTGTTATGAAGAAACTCAAAAAAAGATACGTGAAAGTAGCACAATTTAATTTACTTCTCTCCTCTAGGACAGCTAAAAGGAGAACCCAATCCCGCCGCTCCGCGAATCACAAGTTTCAACTTTGTCATGTCATTTTTCTCTGGTGGAAATGGAGCTACCTGTGTTCGTATATATACCCGCCCTCACTATCAAGCTCTCAAAGTACTTGGTTTGACATTTTTAACTAAAGAACATCAGTAAAATTTAACTTATACTTTATAAATTTGAGTTTGAGCAGTGACTAGCTTATGTCAAGATCAGTTTAAACTAAGCCGATCTCTATTCGTTTACAATCTTCCTAAAATTTTAGATGTGATCAAATAAAAACTATTATACTTTCACAGTTTCATTTATTGGTATATTGTATATATGCTTTCATGTATTTTCAGTTTTCATTTCAATTTATTTATAATGAAGAAATTCATTATAAGTTTATAAAGTTGTTTTTTCACCAGTCTATGGGTATCATTTACACGCTGCCATCTTCATGCACTTGACTTCAAAATTTTCCAACAGCTTTGATGAAAACAACGTGGTTTTAAAATATTTCACAATGTAATATTTTTTAATATTCTCGTAAAACAAAGACTTTGTGGTCGTCTGCATTCGACTATGCAAATTTAAACTGACATGTCGGTAGAAGATTATGAACTATAATTTCTACCGCATTATTTTCATCGCCTGCTTCAGCGTGGATTCAAAAATGCAATTTTTTTTTTTTTTTTTAACGTGAGTGGATAGACCACCCTCACCTATTTCATATTGTGGTTTGTACTCAGCATTGGGGTAAATAACAAACTGATTTATTTATTTTCATTTGGTGAGTGTTTTTACTTACAGCCTAGATTATAACCACTAACCTAGTACCATTTCTTATATTGTAAGATACTTTTTATTCTTATATCAGTTTCTCATTTTCTTTTCCAATTTGGTATTCCTCTTTTTCCATGATTAAGCCCTAGCTGCACACACCAACCAGCTATTAGCAGTTATAGCTGTGCCACACAGACCTCAACTTACATCTCCTGTAGTTGTTTAATACCAGGTATACTTTAAATCAGGGTTAGCATAATAAAAATCAAATTAAATAAATCAGTAAATTTTTTACTTGATTTTTTGCATTTTTAAAAAAAAAACCTCACTGTCTTTATATTTCGAAGTTCAGAATACTTTAAAAAGTAATTTAAAAAAATTAATTAATATAAATTTAAGCATTTTATCAAGCTGGGAAAAAAATAATCAATGTCCAATAACATTTTTTGCTAAATTATTGAAACCTGCAACACTGTTTTACTTTTGAATTCTGATTTTAGATATTTACTGTAAAAGGCGGTGAATTATATAAAATTTATTAGTTTTAAAATTTCAATAGAAATATTTTTTTAATCTAATTGTATAATTTATTTATTTATTCATTTTTTGCAAGAGATACTAGTAAGATCGTGACGCAACAACCTTTTTAATCACATATTTCATTTAAAAAAAAAAAAATTAATATAAGCTATCTAGTATCTATAAATATAAACTTATTAAAAAAGATTATTGTAGTTAACTTGTTCTATAAAATTATGCAAAAAAAAAAAAAAAAAAAAAAAAAAAAAAAAAAAAAAAAAAAAAAAAAAAAATGCCTTAGGATTGAAATGTGCCAGCATTCATCAATCTACCACAAAATAAAAATTTTTTTTCCGAAGATGAATTTGTTTAATAATAATTGATTTAACCGGACCTATTCATTTTCATTTAACATTCTATTCAAAGCTCTAACTGACTCTCTTTACTTATTTTCTAATTATAAAATTAATGTTTTATTTTTCTTCAAAATTTAAGTGCTGAGAGTTCCAAGGCTAAAAATAAATATATATTTTTTTAATTTTAATTATTCATCTTAATAATATAATAAAAATTAAATAACAGAACAGAACCATAAAGTATTCTTTAAAATAATAATATAATATAGTTTACTTATTTTCTTTAAAATTTAAAATTTGAATACAGTGAATTGATTCTACCAGTAGCATTTTCGTCATTTTCATATATAAAAAAAAAAATTAAAATAGCTTGTAATTTTAAAAAAAAATTATAATTTAAATAACTTACTTAATTAAGCTAATTAACTATTATATTTACTTATTTACCATATTTACTTATTAATTATTAAGTAGGCGAATAAGCTTACTAATAAAAAGACTTGTAACTAAAAAATTCCAAAAAATCAAATAAATAAAAAAAAAACATGATTTTTTAAATTTAATTCATATATATAAAAAAAAAGTAATAAAAATCCCCAACCATGAAAAAAATCAAAACAAGGCCCCAACCCTGCTTTAAATCTTTCTGTTTACTACCTGTAAGAGAAAAATCAAATTTTATTATTATTATTATTATTATTATTATTATTATTATTATTATTATTATTATTATTATTATTATTATTATTATTATTATTATTATTAATGTCTTTTTTTTTAACTCATAAAAGTCACCCTCTGTATATAGTTTATGAATGCTATGACATATTTAAGGGATGTGTAAATATTGTCACAGGCATTACATTGACAGGTACTGTATATTTTTGGTCAATAAGTCCTATATTTTGCACTTGAGTTCCTTTGTTTTTGTATTACTTTCTAACTTCATTCCATTCCTTCAAAATAAATGTTCCATTGTTTGGTGGCGTTGTTAAATCCCAGCTTTCATAGATAGTAGTCCAAAACAAGAATATTCGTTGTCCCACTACCAAAAGTTCAAGGACAGCCTAATAGTGATTCAAATCAATTTCATGAGTGAGTTGAGATATTTTATTTTCCTTGAACTTTACTCCCTTAATTTTTCAAATAAATCTCCTACTTTACATCTACCGTTTTTAAATATATAATTGTATATTAAGCCGATTAGAAACCACAAGAGATTTTGAGGAGAAGAAGAACGGCAATATCAGGAAAAGCGACGAGCACAGAAGAACAGCTGAAGAGGATCTCGAGATCAGCAAGAAGTTAAAGGAAGAATCACGGCAGAGTGAGAAACTTTGTGTTTTGAGCTCGGAAAGAGAGCCGTGAAGAGTGCCACAAGAGGGTGGTTCTTAGTTCTTGGTTATTTGAGCTTTGGAAGAGAGCCGTGAAGTAATTTTTAGTGTTTAGACTCGGGAAGAGAGCAGTGAAGAGAACCACAAGGAAGTGATTGTTAGTTTTTAGCGTTTAAGCTAAGAAGAGAGTAGTGAAGAGTACCACAAGATATGTTAAGTTTTGGAAGATCGAGAAAAAAACTGAGAAAATGAGAGATTTCTAGCCTTGATCTTGAGATCAGGGGGGCGTGTTGTATAATTATTTGATAGTTATAAATTGAGATATTGAGCTCGCATTTATTAGAGTTAATAGAATATATTAGCTGTGCAAATAATTTAATTAAAAGATGAATTATTAAACTGCAATAAAACTCTGTGGGTTATTCTCCTTCCTTAGAAACATATATATATATATATATATATATATATATATATATATATATATATATATATATATATATATATATATATATATATATATATATATATATATATATATATATATATATATATATATATATATATATATATATATATATATATATATATATATATATATATATATATATATATATATATATATATATATCCAAATTTGCGATTTCTTTTTCTAAAATTGAATTTCACTGATTAAGAGAGTATGTTGCCACTCCAGGCAGACAAAATTGCTTTTCAAGCAATCTCGAATTTAGAACAAGGACATCCTCCTAGAATGAGAGTTTTCAATGCTCTTCAAATCAACCTGTATCTTGTTTTACATTAGCTTGGTGATGGTCTACGTTTAATCAGCCCAAAGTTGGATGGCAGCTGGATGACAGATGTATGTCAGAGGTATGTAAGAAGATAAAGAGCAGGACTCCAGATGGATTGCCAGTCTGATTCCAGATAGAAGTCAGTAGGATCACAGCAGAACGTCAATTGGAGAAATCAGATCTTAAAATCTATCCTTCACATTCCAATAGCTTCAAGAAGAAGAGAAGAATCTATTTCTTTCAGAGCCGATTTTAGAATCCATTTAATTTTGAAATACTGAATACATGACTGAGCAAACCTGAATTTTTAAAGCAATCTTTCCTTTATGTTGGGTTAATCTATGAATACTTTTTACGTAATTGATACCTTATTATGTAATTGTAGGTGTGTGTGTGTTTTTTTTTTTTATTGTTAGTGTTTTTTTTTTATTTAAATAATACGATATTCATTTGTGTGAAAAAATTAATTACCCTCTTGTCCATTACAAATTAAAAAGAAGTCAATGAAAGAGAATAAAATTATTTAGATTTCCTTGAAAAAAGAAAAAAAGAAAAGAAAAGAAATATACGTGGAGAAAATATGTGTAGAATTTGAGATTGATTGATATTCGTACACATTCAAAAAATTTTGGCGAAAAAAAATTAACCACAAAAAAAATTACGCCAAAGAAATTTTTAAAAAGAACAATTTTTAATTAAAGGACAAGGAAATATTAATAATAATATTATTAAGTAATAATTAATTAATTAATAAAAAAAAATTATTATT
>SEYY01019115.1:102500-132500 GCA_009176605.1 Armadillidium nasatum | reverse complement strand
TTTTATTTTAAAATGTTTTATTTACTTTAATATTATTTTTAGTATTTTTTATTTATTTTGATATTTTTTATTTATTTTAAGATTTTTTATTTATTTTAATATTGTTTTTAATATTTTATTATTTATTTTAAAATTATATTTTAATTTTTTTTATTTATTTTACTATTATTTTTAATATTTTTTACTTATTTTACTATTATTTAAAATATTTTTTTATTTATTTTACAATTATTTAAAAAAAATTTTTATTTTACAAGTTCTATTTTAATATATTTTATTCATTTTACTATTTTTAATATTTTTAAATTTATTTTACAATTACATTTTAATTTTTTTTATTTATTTCACTATTATTTTCAAATATTTTCTTTTATTTTATAAAAAATTATTTAATTATAGACCTGAGTAACTCAAGTAACTTCTTTAAAAAAAAAAAAAAAAAAAAAAAAAAAAAAAAAAAAAAAAAAAAAAAATAACTACATGAATTGGTCAGATAATTACACTGCAAAAATTGTCCTAACGAATCGTTGGGACAAGTGACCAAAAAATGTCACAGTAAAATTTTCAATAGGGAAAAGACATGTTAAGCATAAAAAAAAAGTCACTAATAAGAAAATAACTGAAAAAAATTTGTTGTGACATTTTTGCCACTTGTCCCAACGATTCGTTAGGACTATTTTTGCAAGTGAAGACACTGACTACCCGTCCCTAACTCGTCCCGTTAAAAATTTTGAATTTTGGATTTTGAACCAAGTAATAAATTACGGATAATTATTGAATGCTTTCACAAAAGGTTTCGTATTTTAAATCCACTACAGAAAATATGACAGTGAGTCCTTGGGACATATATATATATATATATATATATATATATATATATATATATATATATATATATATATATATATATATATATATATATATATATATATATATATATATATATATATATATATATATATATATATATATAACATGCATTTTAAAATAATCAATAACTCGATAATTATCCAACGTAGATAGTTCAAAATTAGACAAGAGCATAATTGATGATTTATTTATATTTGAGAAAATTAAAAAAATTTTTACCTTTATTTATTGATTTTTGATTATTTTTTTTCAAGCTATATAAAAAGCTTAATTTCTATTGTTTTATTTCAGAAATTTTTATCCTTGAGATAATGCCTTTTACCGAAGAAGATAAAATTCTTATTAAACTTTATCGAATGGAGAAGAAGTATGGGAGAATGAAATAATTACATGAATTCCCTCACAATGGATGGAACTTTAGGGGGGTTTAGACACCCTGCTAAAGAAACTGATGAAACTGCAAGCATTAAACGAAAAGCAGGAAGAGGGCGTCCCAAGAAAACTAGAAGTGACAATAACATCAGTGAAGTTCCACAAACAATTCTCAGTCAAAAAGGCCAACCCGGAACTCACGAGACACCTGCAAAAATTACAATTTCGCAAAGTGATCGAAATGGAAGGAAAACATATAGAACAATTTTTCTAAGTTTTTGCATCTAAAAATATTGGAATGATTTCATTTTATTATGTAAAACAATTAATCATTAAACTTTATTCTTTTTAATTAATGAAATTAATGGCAGAATGAAATTATTACATGAATTCCCTTCACAAAGGGGGTTCAATTGAGAATATCTTCTCATCGCTAAAAAAGGAGATATTTAAATTTTGCGGCTTAACAAGCCGCAACAGCCTCTTTGCGCACACAACTCGTTTTGCTTCGTCCGAAGTGTTTAATTTTTGACCACGGATTTTTTTATAGGGTTTAAGGTTGAGAATTTGTTTGATGATACTCTTGATGCTATTTTTGGAAATTCCGAGTAACTGTGAAATTTGTCGAGGTGTCTCGTGAGCTCCTGGTTGACCTTCTTGACTAAGAATCCTTTGTGAAACTTCATTGATTGTTATTGTCACTTCTAGTCGTCTTGGGAGGCCCGCTTCCTGCTTTTCGTTTAATGCTTGCAGTTTCATCAGTTTTCTTTAGCAGAGTGTCTAAACCCCCTGAAAGTCCATCCTTTGTGAGGGAATTCATGTAATAATTTCATTCTGCCATACTTCTTCTCCATTCGATAATGTTTAATAAGAATTTTATCTTCTTCGGTAAAGGCATTATCTCAAGGTTATAAATTTCTGAAATAAAACAATAGAAATTAAGCATTTTATATAGCTTGAAATAAATCATCAAAAATCAACAAATAAAGGTAAAAAATTTTTAATTTTCTCAAATATAAATAAACCATCAATTACGCTCTTGTCTAATTTTGAACTATCTGCGTTGGATAATTATCGAGTTATTGATAATTTTAAGATTCATGTTTTATTTGAACCACCATATATATATATATATATATATATATATATATATATATATATATATATATATATATATATATATATATATATATATATATATATATATATATATATATATATATATATATATATATATATATATATATATATATATATATATATATATATATATATTTCAGCTTCTATTTGTTGGAATTCTTGGATCACCTGGTAACAAAATAGCACTTCGCAGTTTTACTTTTCAAGATAAATCTTCGGTGTCCTACCGAAGGTACGGAGATCTTCCAAAATTATCTGAGTCCGAAGATTTACTGACTGGTACAGGAAGTCATGGAAATGCCTTTTATGATGAAGATAGATCTATGGTTGAGGAAAAGCATCTATCTCATGGGTCTTCTCAGTTTTCAGGAAGGTAATCTCTGATAAACATTATCCCTTCAGCAGAAAATGTTGAAAGCCAGACTATTATTTCTCCTATAGATGAAGACACTTCGAGTAATTCGTCCTATAGTGGGTATACATCTGTTCTCTCCAGATTACACCCTTTTGGTAAATGATGCTGATAATAATTCAAGTGTTACAATTTCGGGAGAACATAGTGATGGAATCACTGAAATTTCAACCCAAGAATTAAAACCTGAAGATATTAATGTATCTAAAGATACCTTTAATGTTACACCACCTTATTCTCTAGAAAATTGGACCAATTACGAAAACACTGAAGAGATCGCGATTGATAGTAGCACATCAGTTGCTGGAGGGGTATTTAATTTCTTTATCGTAGTAATAATTTGTGCAACAATTCTAATTGCATTCTTAATGTGGCGGCGCAGGAGGAATCAGAGGGATGACGAGATACCCGTGTTTTCAAGAACGTCCATTGAACATGGAAACCCAACTTTTAGTGACGCCGAATCCAATACTGAAGCCAACCTTCAACGAGATAGTCACTCTAACTATAAATCTTTTGAATAGTGTCTCAGATTTTCGTCCTTACATTTCTAGTGCCTTTTTCAAAATTTTGCTCTCTTAAGCACCTTTCAATGACCATTGAAATCATCGTCAACGAAAAGGAAAAAAAAATTAGGAAGCTTCTCTTTTTAACCGCCTTTTTTGTAAACGTTACTTCTTATTTAATTAACACATTTTCATAATAAATTATATTTTTCTAAAGCAGTTTTTATTGTCCATTTTTCATGTATATTAATTATAATATATAGTAGTAGTAGATGTATAAAGTGTGAGTACCTTACTACTACTATTATCACTACAACTACTTCAGAGTAGAAACTCTGAAAATCTCATTTACTCTAACATTGAAATTTTGCATTGCTTTGGACACTTTAAACCTCTCTCTCTCTCTCTCTCTCTCTCTCTCTCTCTCTCTCTCTCTCTCTCTCTCTCTCTCTCTCTCTCTCTCTCTCTCTCTCTCTCTCTCTCTCTCTCTCTGTTATTTATTTATTTATTTATTTATGCTGAAAAACAGCATATGTAATTTTAAGTTTCGTCTGTCTTCAAACCTCACTATAAGTAAATTAAAAAGAAAAGACATCAACACCAGTTTTTTATCGGTTTCTCCAACAGCGAAATGTAGTATGAAAAAAACGTAAAACTTCCATTTCTAGGTTTTTGCTCTGATCCTGAACTCTTAATTAAAGATGATCAACTGAATCCCACATCAAGGAGAAACGGGCTTGCTCTGGCAGTGAACTTTGGTTAGATTTGAGTGAATTTTCTTTTCAGTCTGAAAAAGAAATTTTTATTTTTAACTATAGTTTATTGTTTTAAGAATAATTTTCTTGCAAAACTTTTCGTTTTAATTTAAATTGTATAATTATAAGAAATTAAGAAACCGAACTTAAAGGCGCTGAAAGAAGAAGAAAGAAAGAGTACATCACAATGACCTGGACTTCTCCCTCCCTCCTGGCGATTATTCATTCAAAAAAAAAAAAAAAAAAAAAATAAATAAATAAATAAAAAATAAAAAAAAAAAATTACTAGCAAACTTCTTATCAAAAAGAAAAAAAACATTGTAGCACAAACATCCCCAACTACAATAATGATCAACACTAGGAATTCTCTCCCCTCTCTTTTTCAACCTGTTCTGTAGTTTCTTTACACCCACATTACAGCAACACTCATTATTAAACAAATGCTGATGACATAACAAATAAAACAGTCACAAACGTTTGATGATGCTTCAGTCAATGTGAAGATATATATATATATATATATATATATATATATATATATATATATATATATATATATATATATATATATATATATATATATATATATATATATATATATATATATATATATATATATATATATATATATATATATATATATATATATATATATATATATATTAGAACTCCTTAAAATGGTGGTTATCCAAAACCATAATGGCTTCATCACTCAAAAAAATCAACTGTTATTCTTTTAATCAATCTCACTGCCACTCTAAGACTACTCAGATCTATCATATTCCAACATAGAAATTAAAAAAAATATATAACATGTATAATTGTATATTGCTGCTTGTATTATATGTGCCATTCATTTTCTTAAAATTCATGTCAAATATTCAAAACACTATAGGAACAGCTATATATATATATATATATATATATATATATATATATATATATATATATATATATATATATATATATATATATATATATATATATATATATATATATATATATATATATATATATATATATATATATATATATACCATTTTACAGAAAAAGCTTTGTATGTCACAACAAAAGGCATACTCAGGCCTACAAGTAACTCAAACTATAAATAAGTTAAAAAAATAAAATAAAATAAAAAATAAAAAATAATAAACCTACGTAATACTAAACTTTGCCTTCAAAATCTGAAAACGGTATCACCTTCTTGTATCAAAACCACAAAACAACAACAACAATTCTCATGCGAAACAAAAAACTCTAACAATATTACTGGAATTTTAAAAGCAATAAATAATTTAATCATTAAAAACAACAAGATGTAACAAAAAATAATACATTCTTTTATCATCATCTGCAAAAAAAAAAAAAAAAAAAAAAAAAGATAAGATAGACTTCCAAAGCACATAGTATTATCACACCTCTGCAAACCACTCCCATTCCCCCTCCCCCATAAAAAAATTTACAGACTAAGATCCCCCACCTTCGATCCAAGTTCTGCTTTAATTCACCTATATTCAAAGAGACCCTTAATGCCGAACATATCCATAATATCATAAGAAAAATACCCATAAAATCAATCCCTTAACTATAATTAGTTAAGTTAGGTTAGGTTAGGTTAGGTTAGGTTAGGTTAGGTTAGGTTAGGTTAGGAGAAAAATCAACCAGAAATAACATAAGTTGAAGAAACCCATACACAGCGTATAATGCATAAATTCCTAAACTATTTATTCGTCTGATATTGCCACAATTTCTAAATACACAAAAGCAAAATTGCTAAGTAATCTTAATCTTTGACAAATACGATTTTGACCTTGAAGTGGTCAAATAAATATTTGTATATATATATATATATATATATATATATATATATATATATATATATATATATATATATATATATATATATATATATATATATATATATATATATATATATATATATATATATATATATATATAAATTAAATTATATAACATTACTGGACATATGACCTAAACAGGTCATCTGTGGATATATAGATATATATATATATATATATATATATATATATATATATATATATATATATATATATATATATATATATATATATATATATATATATATATATATATATATATATATATATATATATATATATATATATATATATATATATATATATATATATATATATATATATATATATATATATATATATATATATATATATATATACTTGACACCTCATAGGTGGAATCACCGCATGTTGCAACTGAGAATCAAAGTACTCGGCTTTTGACCACTGAACTATCCTCAAAGCCAAAAATATTTTATTCAAAAACAGCTTTAAAATTCATTTCTTGAATCAAAGTTTTTTTGGGCTTTAAGGATAGCTCAGCGGTTAAACACCGAATACGTTGATTCTCAGTTGAAACATGTAGTGGTTCCACCCCAAATGTGGCAAGTCTTCTTTGTCTTCCCACAATATATATATATATATATATATATATATATATATATATATATATATATATATATATATATATATATATATATATATATATATATATATATATATATATATATATATATATATATATATATATATATATATATATATATATATATATATATATATATATATATATATATATATATATATATATATATATATATATATATATATATATATATATTGCATCATGACTTTAAAGTAAATTTAATTGTAGCTGTATAGAATATTTTTATGCTAGACTACTTGTCAATAATAATAATAATAATAATAATAATAATAATAATAATAATAATAATAATAATAATAATAATAATAATAATAATAATTATGAAACTGTCGGTTTTTTCCCAACAAAAAATAAATCTGACAATACGTCATAAAGATATTTTCATCACATTTGAATAAGACGATCGTGTGACGCTTTTTTAGTTTGAATTCCCATTTTCGTATTAATTACTTTAGACAAAAAGAGGAAAACATTTTTTTTATTTATTTTTTTTAAAGAATATTTTTTGGAAATAATTTTGCGTCAGCTAAAGTGAAGGAGGGATATTGACAGAGGAAGAGACAGAGTGTGTTAAGATTATAGGAAAGCAACATATATATATATATATATATATATATATATATATATATATATATATATATATATATATATATATATATATATATATATATATATATATATATATATATATATATATATATATATATATATATATTATATATTTTTTTTTTTTTTTTTAAATTAAAAGATCTCACGGGCATTGCCCTATTCGAGGAGAGGAACTTTTCTAGGTAGTATATAAGGATTGGGATCGAACCGGCGCCCTCAAGCAAGTCAATCACTTTACCGTTTATATATATATATATATATATATATTATATATATATATATATATATATATATATATATATATATATATATATATATATATATATATATATATATATATATATATATATATATATATATATATATAATATATATATATATATATATATATATATATATATATATATATATATATATATATATATATATATATATATATATATATATATATATATATATATATATATATATATATATATATATATATATATATATATATATATATATATATATATATATATATATATATATATATATATATATATATATATATATATATATATATATATATATATATATATATATATATCTATATATATATATATATATATATATATATATATATATATATATATATATATATATATATATATATATATATATATATATATATATATATATATATTATATTGTATATTTATGCGTATTAAGGGTAAAAATAATGAAAAAATTCATTGGTTGGATCTTCAGTTCCCCCAAAGTGCAAATTTTTTGGGGGGGAAATGGCAAAATTTTTATATATATTTTTTTGGGGGGGCTAAAATTATACAGGCTATGTATTTTATTTTCCTAATAGAGTCTAAGTAATTCATTTTTGATGCGTGATAATAGGAAAAGTATTTTTTTGAAATTACGCTCTTCATTTTGAGTTCGCACATTAGGGTTAAAATTTTCGAATTTTCGTGAAAAAAAATCGGGGTTTTACCGTTTTACAAATATACTCAGTATTTTACTAAATCTAATAAATGTGATAATCAATGCGTATTGTTAATGATTGCAATCCTAAATAGCAATTAAACTTGCTTAGTGTAGTTATTCTGACAGTGATGTGATTTATTGAGCATTGAGCATTGAGCAAGACTAACATCAAACAAACCTGTGTGGACACGTATCCCTTACTCTTTTCGTCTCTCTCTGTAGTTTTTGATAGAGCTTCAGCTGCTATCGCTTCTACCGTTTTACATGAACTTTCTCTCTTTTGATGATCCTTCTCTCTGTGACCTTCTTCTCTCTTTTGATGATCCTTCTCTCTGTGACTTTCTCTCTTTTGACGATCCTTCTCTCTGTGACCTTCTCTCTCTAATTTCCTTTCTGGTCGTTCTATAGCAGCTGTTGTAGATGCCAATCGTTCTCCCTTTAAACCTATTAATAGTGGTGTTCCTCAGGGGTCTGTTTTATCTCCAACACTTTTTATACTTCTGATTAATGACCTCCTCTCTATTACTTCATTTCCTATCCATTCCTATGCTGATGACTCCACCCTTCATTACTCCTTTCAGTTTGAAAGACACCCCTACCAACAACAGTTAATAGAGTCGATGAGGGTAGCTTTGGAGCAACTAACCTCTGATCTTTTACGTATTTCAAATTGGGGCAGAGAAAACATGGTTGTTTTCAGTGCCTCAAAAACTCAGTTCATCCATCTCTCCACTCGACACAATCTTCCATACAACTATGATGTCTTCTTTCGAAAACACACAACTCAAAGCCTTCATTTGTTCTTAATATTCTTGGTGTATCTATTTCTCGTGACCTTTCTTGGAAAGATCATATTACTTTCTTAATAAACAAGCTTCTAAGAGGTTGGGTGTTCTGAGGCTCCTTCGTAATCTCTTCATGCCGCCCCAGTTGCTTGCACTTTATAGGGGTGTTGTTCGCCCCTGTATGGAGTATGCTTCGCACATCTGGGGTTATTCCACTCATACAGCTCTCCTTGAGAAGGTGGAGTCTAGAGCTTTTCATCTTATCCACCCTTCCGCTCTTACTTACTTTCTCCATTCCCTTTCTGCCCGTCGAAGTGTTGCGTCACTCTCTCTATGCTATCGCTATTACAACGGACATTGCTCTTCTTGACTCTCACGTCGCATACCTCATTCATTGAGAAAAAATCGTGCGACACGTCTTTCTACAGAGTCTCATCCTTTCTCTGTCCAATTCTCAGACCCCAGACTTAACCGCAATGCTCAATCTTACATATACTCTACTGGTAAAGTCTCCCTTTATCTGTTTTCCCAATTTCCTTTGACTTACACACTTTCAAGCTCTGTGCGTCTGGACATGTCTTCCTCTAATAATCTGGAAATGAATTTTCCAACTCCGGTGGAAATTGGCAGGCCTCCGGCCTTTGCCCACTGGATGAGATATATATATATATATATATATATATATATATATATATATATATATATATATATAATATATATATATATATATATATATATATATATATATATATATATATATATATATATATATATATATATATATATATATATATATATATATATATATATATATATATATATATATATATATATATATATAATATATTAATCCCATTATCAGGAAGCAATTATGAATATTATAAAAAAAAAATTTTTTATCTGTAAAAAGAACTGTAATATTCTACAGAATATTATTATTTCTTAAAGTAAATATTCCTTTTTTAATAAAGAATCAAAACTGCTTCCTGATGATGGGATTATTACGTTTCCCGAAACTTTGAAAATTTTTCAACCTAATGTTCCTCGAATTATTTTTGAGCATCCATGGAATTAGTTTTAAGTCAATTTTAACCAGTGATTAAAAAGAGGAAAAAAAGGAGAAAAAAATTTTGTGTATAAATAAAAGACAAATTTTAATTCAAAATTTTATTATTTCTCTAATCAAAAATGATTCTGAGCTTTAGTACTACTTTTTGTTGTAAAATCCAGGTTTCCTAAAAATAGAAACGTCTACAATGTATATATATATATATATATATATATATATATATATATATATATATATATATATATATATATATATATATATATATATATATATATATATATATATATATATATATATATATATATATATATAATATATATATAGATAGATAGATATAGATAGATAGACTAGATAGATAGATAGATAGATAGATAGATAGATAGATAGATAGATAGATAGATAGATAGATAGATAGATAGATAGATAGATAGATAGATAGATAGATAGATAGATAGATAGATAGATAGATAGATAGATAGATAGATAGATAGATAGATAGATAGATAGATAGATAGATAGATAGATAGATAGATAGATAGATAGATAGATAGATAGATAGATAGATAGATAGATAGATAGATAGATAGATAGATAGATAGATAGATAGATAGATAGATAGATAGATAGATAGATAGATAGATAGATAGATAGATAGATAGATAGATAGATAGATAGATAGATAGATAGATAGATAGATAGATAGATAGATAGAGATAAAAGAATAAAGTAAATATAAAGCCATTGTTATCTTTAGATGGAACCAAATTTTAAAAGGCGTAAAAGATTTGAAGGTCACAGTGTCCTCCTCTTTTTCTACTGACTCATTTGTTTTAGTGACACTCCGGAAATGAAGGACAATCAATCGAAAACCTTTTTAACAGGTTTAGTGTTGTTGTTCTCTTGTAGTCAAAATATTCCAGGGTTGTTCTAAGGTTTCCTGGTCCATCATCCTTTAATAAGCCCCGCCCCTTTAGACGTAGATTATTCTTTTTTAAATAAATTCGTATGAATGAAGAAAACGAAGCTCAATTGTTATTTGGTGGTCTTTAAAACAACTTATGACGAAAGCGCTTAATCTTGTCAAAATAATAATAATAATAATAATAATAATAATAATAATAATAATAATAATAATAATAATAATAATAATAATAATTGTAATAGTGTTTTTAGTTTTCTCTAAATGTCGAAAATATTCCCGGTGTTTAAGTTCTTTTCTAACCTTCTCTATAGAATATTTGTTGTTGGTCTTTTCAAATTCTTTTCAGCACAAGAAGGTATGATATATATATATATATATATATATATATATATATATATATATATATATATATATATATATATATATATATATATATATATATATATATATATATATATATATATATATATATATATATATAATATAATAATAATATAATATAATAATAATAATAATAATAATAATAAAATATAAAATAATAATAATAATAATAATAATAATAATAATAATAATAATAATAATAATAATAATAATAATAATAATAAAATAATAATAATAATAATAATAATAATAATAATAATAATAATAATAATAATAATAATAATAAATTATTATGATGTTTTTTTAGAATTATTTTCACTACTTCGCTCTTTCATCCGAATTTTTATTATTATAATAAATAATCATAAACAAATAAAAATACTTGAATAAATAAATAAATAAATAAATAAATAAATAAATAAATAAATAATAAATCGCAAATGAATTGAAAAAGCTAATTTATTAATATAATTTACTGTATTTCCTTCAAGTTCAATTTTGGTGGTCACGTGAGACACCCCCACCTCCATCCCCCTCCCCCTATTTTTTTCTTTTAATTTACTTATTTCTTGAATGATTATAGTTAATAAAATAGTCAATACATTTATACTATGATAAAATCTTACTGCAAAATTGTTATTATTATTATTATTATTATTATTATTATTATTATTATTATTATTATTATTATTATTTGCTTAATGATTAGGCTGCTTCAATATCCCTAAAACAATTATTTCCTATTCCGTAATCATTTGATGTAATAAGATTTTTTTCTTCAGGAAATATTTTCTCATGTTGTTGTTTTTTTATTTTTTTTGTTCCTTTTTTTCTTTCTTTTTTTTTGTTGTCATTTTTGTTTTTGTTTTGCTGTTTTTTTGTTTTGGTTTTTGTTCTTAGTTGTTGTTTTTGTTTTTGTTTTTGTTTTTATTGTTTTTGTTTTTGTTTTTGTTTTTATTTTTGTTGTTGTTTTTGTTATTATATTTTTTGTTGTTTTGGAAGATGTCCTTCCATTATCTTCTTAGCAAGAAAAAGATAATACAGATAATTTCACATACCTGAAATAAGGGCTTGAATTCTTAATGCTATTGTTATTATTATTAATATTAATAATAATAATAACAATAATAAAAATATTATTATTTTTATTATTATTATTATTATTATTATTATTATTATTATTATTATTATTATTATTATTATTATTATATTATTATTATTATTATTATTATTATATTATTATTATTATTATTATTATTATTATTATTATTATTATTATTATTATTATTATCGTTTTTATTATTATTATTATATTATTATTATTATTATTATTATTATTATTATTATTATTATTATTATTATTATTATTATTATTATTATTATTATTATTATTATGATCATTATTATTAGTATTTGTGAAAACAATTAATAAAAGATCAGTGTCACTTTTTATATAATATTTTGTGCCTCGAAGTTCAGTCATATAAAAAATTGACTCTTTTAATGCCAAAGGTTGCCAACGATCCTTTAAATATTAAAGATTGAAGCAAATTAATTACTATAAATCGAAGGTTAAAATATATTCATATAATTCAGAAGGTTTCCAGTATTTCGTAATTTAAATATTAGATTATAGAAGAAATTTCTAATTCAAGTTCGTTATATTTATAGAAGTAATATGTAGATTATATATATATATATATATATATATATATATATATATATATATATATATATATATATATATATATATATATATATATATATATATATATATATATATATATTTTAGAATTTCTTCTAAAGATGTTATTTCTGCTCTCTCTGAGCTTAATACTAAGAAGGAGTATGGTCCAGATGGTATTCCTCCTGTAGTTCTCAGAATTTGTGCTTCTGAGCTTGCACCCTGCCTCGGTAAACTTTTTCGTCTTTGTCTCTTTACTTCAACCTTCCCTTCTTGCAGGAAAAGTGCGCTCATTCAGCCTGTGCTGAAGAATGCCTTTCTACACAGTCTCATCCTTTCCCTGTCCAACTCTCAGACCCCAGACTTAACCGCTATGCTCAATCTTACATAATACTCTACTGGTAAAGTCTGAAACACACTCCCTACACAGGAAAAAGTACATTTTTAAAATGAAAATATATATTTTCGTTTTAAAAATATATATTTTTAAAACAAATATAAATATATTTATTTTAAAAATTTACTTTTTTCTGTGAACATCTGTTTTCCCAACTTCCTTTGACTTGCATACTTTCAAAGTGCCGTGTATCTGGACATGTTGGCCTTCTTCGATCAGGATAAGATTTTTCCAACTCCGATGGAATTTGGTAGGCCTCTCGCCTTTGCCCACCGGAGGATATATATATATATATATATATATATATATATATATATATATATATATATATATATATATATATATATATATATATATATATATATATATATATATATATATATATATATATATATATATATATATATATTATATTATTTATTTATATTATATTATATTATTATTATATATATATTATATATATATATATAATATATATATATATATATATATATATATATATATATATATATATATATATATATATATATATATATATATATATATATATATTATATATATATATATATATATATATATATATATATATATATATATATATATATATATATATATATATATATATATATATATATATATATATATATATATATATATATATATATATATATATATATATATATATATATATATATATATATATATATATATATATATATATATATATATATATATATATATATATATATATATATATATATATATATATATATATATTTAAATATATATCAGTGATCGTATGGGATTGAAAATTATTCGGGATCGGGATTACGGGATTTTTTTTGGATCAAAGATCGGGATAAGGATCGGGATTTTGAATTTTTTATTGATGTATTGGCTTTGACTGTCCACGGTCACGGTCCACTTGAAGGCGCCTGATAGTGGTGTTTGCTGCATTTTTTTTTATAATGTAATAAAAATAAAACATTTGACCTTACTGCATTATAATTACTAACCCCGCAAGTGTAATTTGTGGTGTGCAATTTCGGGATACAAAAGCGGCTTTACTTTAAATTTATGAACTTTTATCGTTAACGTTAACATTCTTTTTAATAAGATTCCTTTTTAGTTTATCTCCCCTTCCATTTAAACTGTTGCGTTTTCTTCCTTCTTATATATACAGCTTCTAAATCAGACACTTTTCCATTCATATTCTCTAATCGCATAATTCATTCCACGAAGAGAGCTTGAATAAGTCGTCAATTCTACACATTCTTTCACCTCTGACCGCAAACTTAATTGCTACTTACATTCCAGCATGTATACAAATAATGAAAATTTGAACACACTTCCTACTTCTATTTTTCCAACTTTCATGTGTAGTCATGTCAGTCTTTGATTAATCGAATTCTGATTTGAACTACCTAACCCTAGGGAATTCTATGTGTCTCTCTAATCATTATTATTATTATTATTATTATTATTATTATTATTATTATTATTATTATTATTATTATTATTATTATTATTATTATTATTATTATTATTATTATTTTATTATTATTATTATTATTATTATTATTATTATTATTATTATTTATTATTATTATTATTATTATTATTATTATTATTATTATTATTATTATTATTATTATTATTATTATTATTATTATTATTATTATTATTATTATTATTATTATTATTATTATTATTATTATTATTATTATTATTATTATTATTATTATTATTATTATTATTATTATTATTATTATTATTATTATTATTATTATTATTATTATTATTATTATTATTATTATTCCCCCCCCCCCAAAGATTCCTAGAAATGAGAAATTTATCCTTATCATTTGTTTGACCAATTCTATTGGTTCTTGAGTTTATCGACCTTGAATCAAGGTCCTGCCTCAAATATAAGAAAACAGACAGACAAAAAATAACATAAAAAAAAAGGTATTTTAAATTTATAATAAAAACATTTGAATAAAATAAAACACACACAAAAAAAAATATTAAAATTTTAATTACATTTTTCTTTTTTATTTTTATCATTTTATAATATTCTTTTTTTTACAATAACCCTTTGAAGACTTATATCAATATTTGATTTCATAACAAACGTTCGGTTTACTATTGAGAATAGGTGGAAGGACTTCGGGACTTTGTTTCCTCCTCGTCGGGAGTTCCTTTTGTTCTTCTCGTAGGAGGCCTTCGACTTGAACATAAGGAAATTTCTTTTTATTCTTTTGTCTACAAGAGAAACAATATTTCATTATCATTATTATTATTATTATTATTATTATTATTATTATTATTATTATTATTATTATTATTATTATTATTATTATTATTATTTTAATAATAATTATTATTGTTTTATTCTTATCATTTTTATAATAATAATTATTATTACTATTATTATTATTATTTTAATTATAATTATTATTATCATCAATATCATTGTTGTTATTATTATTTTTATTATTATTATTATTATTATTATTATTATTATTATTATTACTTATTATTCATTTATTATTATTATTATTATTATTATTTTATTATTATATTATTATTATTATTATTATTATTATTATTATTATCATTATTATTATTATTATTATTATTATTATTATTATTATTATTATTTATTAATATTAGTATTATTATAGTTATTCTGATGATAATTATATATAATTATTATTATTATAATAATTATTATGATAATTATTACTATTATTATTATTATTTTTTTAATTATAATTATTATTATCATCAATATCATTGTTGTTATTGCTATTATTAATTTTATTATTATTATTATTATTTTTATTAATATTAGTATTATTATAGTTATCATTCTGATGATAATAATAATTATAATTAATACTATCCTATTTACTATTATTATTGTTTTTAAATTTGATGTTGTTTTGTTTTTGATATAAACTAAAATGATTTGATGTTTCGATGTACAGTACATTTCATGTATAATAAAATATTTTTTTACCTTTGTATGTGAATACAGAATGTATAAAACAAAATATTCTGATATTCGGGTGTTGTTCGAAGCTGAGTCGAGATAATGGTAACACTGTTTTAGTTGAAAGGTGCGTTGGTACTGAGTGAGTATAGAGTAGATGAAAATATTGATTGGTGAGGTGGTTTGGATCCAGAGTGCTGAAGCATGTTTGAGTGATATTTGTGTGGATGTGTTCTATGTGTTCTACTGTCGTGTGGAAGGTAGATGTTTTTGTAGATATAGCTGCATTATAGGATGAAGGGGATTAAAGAGAGAGAATGTTCAGTTTATGTTTTCAGTAGTTTTAAGGAATGATGAGAAATTAGTGTGTTGATACTTTTGATCAGTGGTAAAATTTATTTATTTTTTTCACATCTCACGGGCATTTCTATATTCGCGGAGAGGAACTCTTCTAGGTAGTATATACTTAGGATCCTCAAGTGGGATCGAACCGGCGGTCTCAAGCACGTGAGTCAATCACTCTACCCTTTGAGCCACGGTAGATTGCACCCAGTTAATCATGCAGCGTGTTGGAGTACTTTATCGCTATGAATCTGAAGTATTTTTATTTAATCTAAGAAGTGTTTAACCAATTTGGTACTGGTACATTTTTCCAAACGGTATCTGAAAAGTTTATATATCAATTTAATTTTAATGGTTCATGTAGCGTGGAGGCCAGAAAGTGAGGGTCAAATACCAAACTAGTCAAGAACAAAATTTATAATTTATATTAAATATCTTTTATTATTTATTATTTTCTTATATTTGTTTTTAAAATGTTTTAATGAGATCATTTTAAAATGTTTATTTTGTTTTTATAAAACTAAAAAAAAAGGGGAAAAAAATTATTTCTCCACATTCACGATTATACCTAAATAATTTCAAAAAAGTTAAAATATTAATATTTTTAAAGTAATATATTTTAATTAATTATTTATTTATTTTAATTTTTTATTTCTATTTGTCAGAAAAAATGAGTTTCACATAAACAGAAAACGTTTTAAATTATACTTTATTTATATATAATACAGTATATATATATATATATATATATATATATATATATATATATATATATATATATATATATATATATATATATATATATATATATATATATATATATATATATATATATATATATATATATATATATATATATATATATATATATATATATATATATATATATATATATTAATCTAACATTGTAAATACATAAAGTTCCTAATCCTGTAAAGATAAATCACCAGAATATATTTTACCTAAATTTCCAGACATTTCGAAATCGTCGTCTAAAGCAAGGACCGAAAATGAGCCATGTTGGATCCGACCGCTCGGATATACTGAAAAATTCATGACAAGCGCCTCCAAAATCGGAAACATGAAGACGTTGTATGCTGTGTGGATTGAATCTAAAAGACATCTTAACATCAATGACGTCAAACACGTGTCGAAGATGATGTATGGGTTAGTGATTTATTGAATGAAGGTTGTTGTAACATTTGATGGTATTAATGTTGTTATAGGTAAGGTTCTTGTATTGTAATACGAAATTTAGATGTCATATTATAAATGTTTAAAAATATGTGGTATATATATATATATATATATATATATATATATATATATATATATATATATATATATATATATATATATATATATATATATATATATATATATATATATATATATATATATATATATATATGATTTTCTTAATGTATATCATAAAAATCTTTAAAAATACTCAAAATAAACAATGATAATTTGAATTTTTAACTTTGTGTTGTTACTCAAAATAGGCAATCGTAAATTTTTATTTGTGAAACACATTTTCTTAAAAATTTAATTATTCGAATCTCAATTTCAGTCGAAATTTTTTGTCGCATCACTTTCCTGTTGAATAATAATAATAATAATAATAATAATAATAATAATAATAATAATAATAATAATAATAATAATAATAATAATAATAATAGCAAATTAATCATATGAATAATAATAAAAATAATAATAATATAACAGCATAATAATAATAATAATAATAATAATAATAATAATAATAATAATAATAATAATAATAATAATAATAATAATCCATGGTGCAGTTTATAGAAATAGAGTAAAAATTTTGTATTTTCAAGCAACTCCTCTTGAATGTCTTCGTTGTTTTTTTTTTGTTGTTTTTTTTAAAAGTTTTATTCGCTTATTTTCTCACTTGTATGTTAGAGTAGCTTGAGCAAAGAGTATTGTGTTTTAATAACTTTAAATTTATAGTTAAGGAAAATAATTTCTCCGGAAAATTTGTTAAAGCGTGTAAGGTTGCTGCGGAATCTGTATCTGCATTGGAATTATGTCTAAGTTTTAAAGTGAGGAGACTGCTAGTAATATTAGAATATATATCTGAGTTTGACAATTGATATAGATGGTAGTGTGGGCTCAAGATTTCTTGGATGTCCTTACCTTTTGGTCATTGTCCCAGAATTTTTGGTCATGTAAGGGTGGAGAGGGAGCAGAAGAAATTTTTACCATGAAATATTTTTTATATCTATTATAAGTGGAATTAAAGGAAGACGAAGCAGGGTGATTTTAAAGTGATGAGGTCAGCAAAAAAAATAAAAAAGTTAAATAAATAAAAATAAAAAAACTTTCCTGCTCCTATAGCCTTGATTTCAATCATAATGCCGATCAATATACATTAGCATCAGATTAACTACGTAAGTGATCAGTGAGTACGAGTAATAGACTGCCCATTCTGTATTCGTTCATTATTCGACCAGTTACAACGACAGACCAGAACAGTAAGCTAACAGATTGTTTGTATCAAGCATGACCATTATTCCAATATTTTTATAATTTCCGAAAGCACAGTTACAAAAGCATTTTACTCCTTAATACATAATTAAGAATTTAAAACAACAAAACAAAACAAGAAACACACATTCAACCGTTGTAAACTTTTTTACATCATACTCTCCCAACTGACAATTTAGTTTGTGTGTGTGTGTGTGTTTGTTGCGGAGTAGGTGGAGAAGTGGGATTTGAATATTATGAAACCATTAGTATTAGAGTTCAATTTTTTTTTTTATATTTAAGCTCTTCTGATTCTAAATCCTTATACATTCTCTAATTATACTTATATTTATATTATTACTTTTAAATTAAAATCTTTTTTATAAACTTACCTCTTTTTTTTCAAAGTTGGCAAATTTGAGAATAAAATTTTAAATTCGCATAATTTTTTTTTTTTTTAATTTAGTTTATTTTAACAATATTTTTATTTTATTTTTAAATCTTGCAGGAAAATGCCCCATTTGCAACTGTCCGTTGGGAAGCATAAAAAAGACCTCTGGTGGAAAGTGATGAGTTCCGATGTTCAAGATGTGGAAGAGATATCAACAGATGAAGACGTTCAGAGTTTATTTGAGTCTCTTTCTAAACATTCATATGACATTGAAAAGGGTCCGTTGTGGTTTGTTAGGTTGGTTACTGGTACCGAGAAAACAAATGCTAGTGACAGTCATAAATATATCCTGGTATTTGGATTTCATCATAATTTTTCAGACGGCACTAGTAACATGATCTTTTGTAACAATTTTGTTTTAGCGTTAAATGATTACTTTCTTAATAAAGAATTGCTGATAAAAGAAGAAGGCTATTTCGCTTCTCCAATTCATGATGAAATTGCCAATAAAGATAGAAGTGAATTAGAATTAGCAAAATATTTTTCAAAACGATTTTGCAGTGGATTGCTTTCATTCAATAAGGCAATTAAAAATTTCTTAACGTATTATCCACTACCTTATCACGATAAAAGTTGTGGACAGACAAATGTTCTCTTCGCCGAACTCGATGAAACTTCTACGGAGAAACTTCTGAGGCGTTGTCACATGGAGAAAGTAACGCTAAATTCTGCTTTTACAGCAGTTGCAAATATTGCGTTGTACAAAATGATTTTATTGAAGGATAAAAACATTCTTGAAACAACGTTTCACACTCAACACGCAGTTAATATGAGAAGATATTGGCCTAAAGACAAGCAAAATTTAGCGTTAGGATGTCATATTTCTATGGCAAATATAAGCATCCCAACACAATTAAAAGATATGGAAAATTTTTGGGAGTACGCTCGAAGAATTCACGAAACCATAAGGCATGATTTAATAGTAAAAAAGACGGTGTTAAAAGTTCAACCACTGAGTGAAAAATTATGCCTGGTTATATTTGCTAATTATTTATTAGCCCAATTAAAGTGGCCATCAACTAACGATAGTCACTATTGTGTAACTAATATGGGAGATATCTCATCTCTAATTGAAACCGAAAACCAAATAGTCAATATTACTAAAATTCATCGATCCGTTGTTTGTCATTATATGCAAGGTTTATGCCAACATACCCTTCAAACCTTTAAGAAGAAACTTTACTACTCGATGGATTATTATTCTCAAAAAATGACGCGTGAAACTGCCACAATTTACTTGAATTTTATTTTAGAAATTCTTACCTCTGAAATTTTTAAACCGAATTAACAATTATTTGTATCCTAAGAAATTAGAATTATATTTTTTTATATATATTATCGTTTTCACCTAAGAAATCTCATTATAAATACAATGTCTTAGTAAAGACTTAAATTCAATTGTTTTATTTTAAGTACTGAAATATCTATTTTTGATTATAAAGTCTTAATCATCTGGAGAGATTTATTATTTTGAAATCGTTTCAAAAAATAGCAGACATGTTTTGATATGAATTGAATGTTTTATATGACTTACTTTTAGTTGTAAATGTATACTGATTTTAATTAGTCCTGACTACAGCAACCATAAACATTTCTTATGACGTCCTTTACGGGTATAATAGTAAGATTAAGTAAATATCTGAAATTCAATGAACTAATGCAATAATTTGATTCGATATTTGTTGGGATCAAGCGACAACTGAATTAAAACCAGTTAAGAGAGATACTTTTTAAAAAATATTCCGACTTGAGTTTTCATATTTGAAATATCTATGGTAAATTCGCATCCGTCAAAATCCAGTAATGTGAATAATATTTAATAC
This sequence comes from Armadillidium nasatum, assembly GCA_009176605.1. Taxonomy (NCBI): domain Eukaryota; kingdom Metazoa; phylum Arthropoda; class Malacostraca; order Isopoda; family Armadillidiidae; genus Armadillidium; species Armadillidium nasatum. The sequence goes on along the minus strand of SEYY01019115.1, from coordinate 111,002 downwards.
CATATATAAATTCTCAAAAATATAATATTATTTTACTCAGTAAATATAAAAATTAGTGAATTCATAAAGTCATACAGGGAAACAGTATCAAAAGACTGTAAATGAAAAATTTATATAAATCGGGATAAGAGAAGTAAAAGAAACATCAAGCATTGAACTATTTGTAGACAAAGAAGATATAAATGATTCAGTTTTTTTGTGTGTTCTACTCTGGTAGTTTTAATTTATCTCCATATTTTTCTGAACAAAATACATTTTCAAACTCATTTTCTGAAAACTAGCTTTTTATCATATATATATCCCTATTACTTTGCTTTTGATACCAAAACCAATGTGCACCTTGTCCCTAGCAAAGAATTGTGTCATAAAATAACATAAATTGATGATCTGTTAAGTATCGTTAATAGCTTTACGAATTTTTTTTTAAACTGTTGTCCATCTTAAATGGGGGTATGTTTTAGTCACTACATATAAACATCAGAAACAAATTTTGGAGTTAAAACTTGTCATCTCTTATGATGAGAATATATTCCAGATAATAAATGTCTGAATGATATGTTTTGGTACGTAAAATTTTGAAGATAATTTAAAGAATTTTGCCGAATCTCTAGTTCATAAGACGTCAGTTAAGATAGTGAGTAGTTTTAGAAAAATAAAATTATAAAAAGATCTAGAGAATATTAAAGTTTATGTTAATTTTTAAAGAATTACGTACACATCTTCAAACTTTAAATTCAGAAACAATATAATTCACTGGAGACTCAGACTCGACAAATATGAAAGGGAGAGTTCCCTCCTCTCTTTAAAGAATCTTTATTTGGAAAAACAAAACAGAACTGGAACCTCAGGCTCGACAAATTTGAAAATAGGAACTCCCCCCTCCTTTCTATACTTGGTCTGGAAAAGCAAAGCAGAACTGGAACCTCGGGCTCGACAAATTTGGAAGGAGGAGCTCCCTCCTCTCTTTAAAGAATCTTTATTTGGAAAAACAAAACAGAACTGGAACCTCAGGCTCGACAAATTTGAAAGTAGGAACTCCCCCCTCCTTTCTATACTTGGTCTGGAAAAGTAAAGCAGAACTGGAACCTCGGGCTCGACAAATTTGAAAGTAGGAGCTCCCTCCTCTTTATTTAAAGAATCTTTGATTGGAAAAATAAAACAGAACTGGAACCCCAGGCTCGATAAATTTGAAAGGGGGAACTCCCCCCTCCTCTTATACTTTGTCTGGAAAAACAAAGCAGAACAGTAGTCTCGGGCTCAACAAATTTGAAAGGGGGAGCCTCCCATCTCTATACTATGTTTGTAAAAATCAGTTGCACCTAAATATTAATAAATTTAAAGACAAATTAAATTAAATAAATTCAATTAAATTAAAAATGTTTAAATTTATTTTTATTTGAATGTGTTGAGATTACAAGCAAATGGTCGAGGGATCTGATTTTATTTAATAAAACTGAAGATGAGTTTTATTATATAACTTTTGTGATATTTTTCTAAAAAATTTGTCTTTGGAATTTGAGAAAGATTATTATTATTATTTTTTATTTTATTTTTAATTACAATGTTAAAACATTAACATTAAAACTGTTTAAAAATTTTTAAACAAAATGTTGGCAACTTATTTGTTTTTATTTAACCTAAAATATTTGAATAAAAAAAATAAAAATTATTTGAAATAAAAGATATTTTCTATATATACTTTTCTATATATTATATATATATATATATATATATATATATATATATATATATATATATATATATATATATATATATATATATATATATATATATATATATATATATATATATATATATATATATATATATATATATATATATATATATATATATATATATATATATATATATATATATATATATATATATATATATATATATATATATATATATATATATATATATATATATATATATATATATATATATATATATATATATATATATATATATATATATATATATATATATATATATATATATATATATATATATATATATATATATATATATATATATATATATATATATATATATATATATATATATATATATATATATATATATATATATATATATATATATATATATATATATATATATATATATATATATATATATATATATATATATATATATATATATATATATATATATAGTGATAAAAAAAACACATATAAAAGAGATGAAAATCAGTGCAAATTTAAAAATCCGACTTCCTTACATGACTCGATACATAAATCTTAAAAGTTTTGTAGTAAAAAACAAAAAAATTAGATTGAAGAATGTTCAACATTTTATCAGTAGAGAACATAGAAGAAATGGCATAGATCATGGTCAAATAATTCGGAAATGAACAGAGAACATTGTGAAACTGTACAGAAAATCTGGTAATGCAAGCTCTTCTTGAAGCTGTGGGTGGGTATGGGACTAAATTCAAAAGATCAAAGTCCACTGTAAGAGGTGGGTAGGTATATGACTAATTTCAAAAGAACAAAGTCCTCAGTAAGAGGAGAGTGAGTATGTGACTAATTTCTTGAAGAGGTGGGTGGGTATGCGACTAATATCAAAAGAACAAAGTCCACTGTAAAAGATGGGTGGGAATGCGACCAAATTCAGTAGAACAAAGTCCACTGTAAGAGGTGGGTGAGTATGCGACTAATTTTAAAAGAACAAAGTCCACTGTAATAGTAAAAGCACGAGAAGATTAGTATAACAGTTAGACGACTTTATTATTCAGATCAATATCAATTAGAAATCTGTTTAGTGAGAGGAAAGAGGTGACCCTTAAGAGAAAGATATCTATAAAATTGAACGAAATATTCAGGATTTTTCAAAAGTTAGTTCAAATGTGTTAAATAAAACCAGTCATTTAAAAATCAAATGCGTGACGCGTACTCCATACAGGAGCGAACGCGACACCCAAGGAAAAAGCAACAACTGGTGTAATTTGAAATCCTAAAAACAGAGATTTTTATACCCAAAGATAAGTTATTTCAATACCACAAAAAATATTCATTTAAAAATACCCTGAAGATTAGTTTTCTAATGCCTTCCAAAGGGTCTAAATTACCCCAAAGAGAAGTTATTTTAATACCCCCAAAGTGCCCTAAAGAATTAAATTAAAGACCCTTGTACAATATATTATTTAATAAATTGTTTAAAACAAAACAAAATCAAATTTTTTTTTCCTTCTTTTTTGTAATTTATTTTATTTGTTTAAAAATTCAAAATTTTTAATTATTTTTTTCTTTTTAATTCAATACAATATGATTCATACATAAATAATGAAAATTTATAAATGATATATATATATATATATATATATATATATATATATATATATATATATATATATATATATTATATATATATATATATATATATATATATATATATATATAATATATATATATATATATATATATATATATATATATATATATATCATTATTAAAGCAGAATTTAATGTTAGAGAAAAAAAAATCTGTAAACTTAAAAATAACAAAATTATTACTTTTGTTACATTGTTACAAACAGTATGTAACAAAGGCTTTTTTTTTACGTTGTTACATTCATATGTAACAAATGTTACTTTATTTTATTGTTACAAACAAATCGATTATGTAAAAATGTTTTTTTTTCTTTTCTTTGATATGTTACATATATTACGTAACAACTGCTAGCAGCATGTTACAATTTCGTATAGAGTATGTAACAATTCTACATACAATGTATTATAATTGTTAACACTTAATTTCCCCGTTAATAACAGTTTGCAACCATAATTAGAAATTTTTGTTACGTTGTTACGTTTAGTACACTTTTAGACTGTTACATGTAGTATGATCCAAAGGTTAACTCTTAATTACAATGTTAGTCACAATATGTAACAATTTTTTAACATTTTATTAAGTTGTTACAAACAATATGTAACAATGGTTAATATTTTTGTTACAATGTAACAAATTGTTACATTTATAGAAATATATCAGAAGAAATATGAGCATCAATCTAAGGGTTTCGTTATATACATTATATTAATTATAATTATATTATAATTATAATTATAATATTATATTAATTATATTAATATAATAATAATAATAATATTTATCATAATTATAATTATATTATAATTATTAATTAAACAAATTTATTATTAAAAATATAATTTTAAAAAATGTTTTAAAAATTTTATAAAATATATATTTTTTAAAAATTTTAATTAATAATTGTTTTCCTTTATTATTTTTATTATTATTACTATTATTATTATTTTTATTATTATTATTATTATTATTATTATTATTATTATTATTATTATTATTATTATTATTATTATTATTATTATAGAACAAACACTAAAATCCAAATCAACAGGAAAATTAATAAAGTATTTTTCCTTAATAATAATAATAATAATAATAATAATAATAATAATAATAATAATAATAATAATAATAATAATAATAATAATAATAATAATTCTTATTACTAATAAATGACTCGTATGCTACTTAAAAAAATCATCTTCTTTTCCTCAAAGCTTCAGAAACATATTTACATTAAAATTATTATAATCAACTATATATATATATATATATATATATATATATATATATATATATATATATATATATATATATATATATATATATATATATATATATATATATATATATATATATATATATATATATATATATATATATATATATATATATATATATATATATATATATATATATATATATATATGTATATATGTGTGTGTGTGTGTGTGTGTGTGTGTGTGTGCGCGTGTGTGTGTGTGTGTGTGCGTGTGTGTGTGTGTGTGTGTTTATTCAAATGTTTTAGCATTAAGCCAAGGACGAAATATAGGAAGACTGGTTGGGTATTCTGCCCCCTGCTTTTTCTTGAGCGTTCCGTCTGATGCCCTGTATGGGTACGTTGCCATCATGATCGGCAATTGGAGTTTTATTTCCTTTTCCAAACTCGATGGTTCGATTATAAACTGAAAATAAATTAGATAATAATAATAATGATATCGATAAAAATTATAATAATATCAGTAATAATAATAAAAGTAAAATCAATAATAATAACAAGAGTAATAATATTATCAAAAATAATAATAATAATAATAATAATAATAATAATAATAATAATAATAATAATAATAATAATAATAATAATAGCAACTTCAATAATAATAATAATAATAATAATAATAATAATAATAATAATAATAATAATAATAATAATAATAATAATAATAATAATAATAATAATAATAATAATAATAATAATAATAATAATAATAATAATAATAATAATAATAATAATAATAATAATAATAATAATAATAATAATAATAATAATAATAATAATAATAATAATAATAATAATAATAATAATAATAATAATAATAATAATAATAATAATAATAATAATAATAATAATAATAACTATTTGGTAAGACTTTGAAAAGAGATTAAGAAAAGTTTTGGATAATCCTTACTGACTGCTAAGAGGAAAAAAATAAATATTCTGCCTTGGGTTCGATATCTCTACAGAGAATAAAATAAATCATAGTTTTAATTGTTTTCAGAAGATGCTTTAATAAAAAAAATTTTAAATTATGAGATCTGAAGTTAATTAACTGTCATTTTTCTATAAGAATTGCCTGACAGTTAATGTTAAGCTTTTTTTTTAACAGTTTAGCAAAAGTTACTCTTTATTCGGTGTATATCAGGTTAGGATATGTTTAAAAACTCTCCCTCACTGGACTCCCACCTCCTTCCAAATCTGAAAGAACCTATTTTAACTAAGATAAAAAAAAAAAAAAAAAAACTTTGCTAAAATTCTTTACTATCTTTTTTTTTTATAATCAAATAATACAAAGTAACACTGCAAAAATTAAACTAACGAATCGTTGAGACAAGTGGCAAGATGGTCACAGTAAAATTTTCAATAGAGAAAAGACATGTTAAGCACAAGAAAGTCGCTTCACCAACTTATTTTCTAAAAAGAAAATAACTGAAAAAAATTAATTTGTTGTGACATTTTTACCACTTGTCCCAACGATTCGTTAGGACAATTTTTGCAGTGAATGCCACTTACAAACACGTCGTACTGAATTCGAATGATATGGCATCCGCGTAAGTTCGTTGGGGGCAATGGTGGGATATTTAATTGCTCATATTTCCAATCGTCTGTTTCAGTGGATTTTATACGACCCCGTGACACCGCTGACAATTCCCGAGTCTCCGTTTGAACAACTTTACATCGAGACATATATTGAATAGTATCTGTATATAGTATATATATATATATATATATATATATATATATATATATATATATATATATATATATATATATATATATATATATATATATATATATATATATATATATATATATATATATATATATATATATATATATATATATATATATATATATATATATATATATATATATATATATATATATATATATATATATATATATATATATATATATATATATATATATATATATATATATATATATATATATATATATATATATATATATATATATATATATATATATATATATATATATATATATATATATATATATATATATATATATATATATATATATATATATATATATATATATATATATATATATATATATATATATATATATATATATATATATATATATAATTGCATACTTTATGGTTTTTACTGTACTTTACATAATTCCTTCTTATAATAATTAAAATTCCTTCTGTGGAATTTATGCATTGCTCAAACATACTTTTTTATATTCAAAGAATGTTTTTAAATTTAAATTTCTTAATGTTAGTAATGTTATTTTTAAATTTATTACAATTAAATAAGAACTATTTTAAAAATATTATATCTTCAAAAGTCTTTAAATGAATTTAAAGAATTTTTTTTTAAAGTTTTTGTATCTTCATACGTTTGGTTTTATTCATATATTTTTTTTTACATAATTACCCTAGTTAGGCTTACCTCTGTGAGACATGCTTTCGTTTTCTTAATGGTGACCCTGGAGTGATTTTGCACCCTCGCCCAAATTGAAATTGTTTCTCCTGGAACGTATCCACCTCTGTCTAACCGTACTTTGCAAACGACGAGTCCTTGGGTGAGGCATGTGAGACCAAGCTTGTGTTCAATTTCACAATGAAATGGTTGCTGAAATAAAACCCAACATAAATATTAGTGTGAAGGGATTTCATATTTTCCTAAGATTTAATTTCAAAATTTAAAATAGAAAATAAATTATTCCGGAACATAAAAAAAAATAATAAAGAATAATATATATATATATATATATATATATATATATATATATATATATATATATATATATATATATATATATATATATATATATATATATATATATATATATATATATATATATATATATATATATATATATATATATAATATAATATATATATATATATATATATATATATATATATATATATATATATATATATATATATATATATATATATATATATATATATATATATATATATATATATATATATATATATATATCCGCTAAGAAAATTATTGTGTCTTTAAAGGAAAAGCAAAGAATTTGCTAAATTTTAATCAAGTATAGAAAAGAAAGGAAATGGATGAGCTTATTATTATTATTATTATTATTATTAATTAATAATAATAATAATAATAATAATAATAATAATAATAATAATAATAATAATAATAATAATAATAATAATAATAATAATAATAATAATAATGAGACAAAGAGATTATTTCATTCGTTCTTAGCAACTTTTGTTTCAAAAACTGATACGAAGAGCACTGAAGAATAAAAATCATGAAAGTATGGGATTGAATACAAGAAGGAGGGGGAGAGGGGGGGAGGGGGGGAGGGTCCCCAAAAAAGAATATGATCTAAATGGAGATTGATTTATATTTTTTTCTCCACAGCATTGAGTTTCCTGTTCATATTTTACTGTGTTTTAACAGAATAATTATAAGGTAATATTTTTTTTTACATACATTGATGCTTACCGCTAATATAGAAGGTTCTAGATTAAGATCTATAGGATTCATAACTATAAAGACTTGTTGATTCTTATGCGTTAAGCCATTAGGTTCCCTAAGGGCTGCTTTGCAGAAATACTGAACCCACCCATGTTTTCCTAGAAAGGTTGATGGTAAACCAAGCGGAAGACCGAGCTTGAAAGGGAAACTGTGGATTCCTGGGGAAAGAGGAATTGGTCCTTGACCTGTGTGGAGAATAATAAAAAAGATAATTATTGATAAAATTTTATGAAAATAGAAACTGAAAAAAATTGATTAAATTGATAAAAATAAAAATTTATAAAATTTATAAAAATGATAAAATAAATTAATCATATTCTACTTATAAATTATTTTACGTTAAAAGAATATGATAAAATAAATG